>WBNH01002120.1:23301-107794 GCA_013401255.1 Urocolius indicus | reverse complement strand
ACAGTTTGAATCTCTGTCTGAAGGGCAGATATTCGTAGTCACCAAACAAATGTAGCTGTGTAATTCCATATTAAAAAAAAAAACCAACTTTTTCATTGCACTTTATGAATGTTATGATAATGATGATGTCACAAAAGACTAATGTCCAGGAGATAGAAGAAGATTCATTAAAAAAAAAAAAAAAAAGAGCTGTAGGATACAGCTCCTTTTGCACAAAGGTTAGCACCCAAAATCTGCTCAGGCAAATATTTGTCCATGAAGAGGGTTTAATCCAAAGCAAGTTTAAGCCATGATTCTGAAACGATGTCCATGTAAATGTCTTTCTGACCATGACATCTTGTCTCTTGCGATGACAAAAGCCATACAAGTCTTCTCTTCAGCACAACAAAGGACAGGGCACCAAAAGGAGATGTCCTTATGCCACCTGGGACTGTGCAGCCAAGATCCTTGGTGCACCAGAATGCTGAATGTGGTAAATTTAAGCAGGGAGCATGAGTCAAGTTTCAGGAAGGACATAGCTCTGTGATATTGATGCTGAGAACTCAGATCCTAGCAAAAGTGCTAAAAGACAAAAATCTTCAGTCTTCATACTGTAGCATTTGGCTCTTTCCAGTGTTTTGCGAGGACCCTCAGCTTTGTGCCTGCCTAGGTATCTCTTACCAGAAAAGGAAGAGGCAGTACCCCCTTGATACCCCATATGCTTTACCGTGTCCTTTCAATTCTTGAAATCTAAACATGAGCTTACATTTTAAAGCTAATATTAAGTTCTTAATATGAAGGCATTATCAAAGAAAAAATAATGACAAAAAAAAAAGACAAACTTTAAAGAGTCCAAGAATCTTTTTTTTTTTTCTTTGTTACAGTAAGCACACAGACACACATAAATGGAAACAGATTTTCTTGCCCAGGATTTTTATTTTCTATATGCTATTCTATTCCAATAAAGGTGTCCAAGAGTCATCTGTAAGACTGATAAGAATGTATTGGCTTTAAATTAGGGTGTAAGTTGAAGCCAACTGAAAACATTGAACACAATCAAGCAGTCTGTGCTAGTGAAATGTGCAAAAAATATATTAAAAACATTAATGGCAAGAAGTAAAGCCAACTTTCAGACTGCTATTGAATATAACACTTTGTGGTAATACGAATAATCTAAGCACATCAGCATTGAAGCTCTTGATGGTTTCATTCAATGAATACAAGCTTCCACAGGTTAGGATTCAGATCTTAAAAAAGATAAATTATTAAGTGCAATATTGCCTTAAAAGTCTAAAGATTAAAATAATGGTCATATGACACTGTTGTTTGTTGGGTTTTTTAAAATTTTGTGTTTTGGATCCAGCAGGGTGCATTCATAGCATGATATTCTTTAAAATGAAAGTTGGAAACTTCTCTTTTAGAACTGAAAATTAAGAAACTAAAAAAAAAAAAGAGATACTCAAGGTCATAATCTGAAATGGTGTGAGTTGGTCACACTGAGGCAAATGTATGCAAATAAAATCCTTTGATACAGTAAATCATTAGAGTTTCCTTGATTTCCTGGACCAGAAGGTATGAACCATATCTTTCAGGCTGACAATGTCTAGAAAAAGCTCTTAAAGCAAAACCACCCTCAAAATCCGACAACATGGTCCAGAGAAGAAGCTGAGTCCTTAGAAGTGCCTAAAGAGCATCATTAAGTATTCCTCTGTGGGAAGTCCACATGAAAATTACTCTGAACTGGCTTTTTCTTTTTTTTTTTCCTTTCTGCTGTTCCACCTAACATTTTTATCTCATTATTCTTAGCAGTGGTAAGTAACTATGACAGGAAGACAGAGTGGAAAATTAAGGCTTGTTAAGACTATTATACACCAAAAGGATCATGTCATAAATGAGATTTGAGTCTGCCCAGTTTGGGATATAATTAAGTAATCATGTTCAAGGTGGATGGGTTTGAGACAATAAAAGGCCACTGGAGGTTGTTCAGTTTCAAAAGGGCAAATCTTTTTATGACGAGACTTTACGCAGATGTGATTTCAGCAGCAAGGAGGGACACTGGCTCCCTCCCAGCTATTGAATGTGGGGGCTTCTGCCCCTGGGAAGAGAGGGCAGCTCCAGTGATCCCATTCATCCTTCAGGATGATCTTCCTGCCAAGCAAATGCAATTTTCCCATGTCTTGTTTCCTACGTGTATATCACCAGAGTGCTTTTGCCTCTGATTCAGTCTACAGAAACCTCTCAAGAACAATAACTCAGAATCCTGGGAAAGCGTTGCATGAGCTGAAATCTTCACTATCACTTAATTCACTTTTAAGGAATGTGTCTTTAAAACCACATATCAAAGCTATGAACAATGAGCATATTCCAATACTTTGGACATAACAAGGAAGTGTCAACAAAACCATAACAGGAAAATGGGGAGGCTTTTTCTTGTCTTTGAGAGAATAAAATTAGTCTAATGTTTCTGCTTTCTTATTTTTTTTCCTATGTTATCAGCATGGAAAGCTGGGCAGGACTTAGCTGAATCACTGCTCAGAAGTCGGCTCAAAATGCGAGTGAGTCAGTGTAAGGGATACAGTGCCATGTGTGTTTAGTGTCAGTAGAGTTTGTCATGCAATTTTTGAGGGCATAATGGATTACTTTTTTTTTTGCTTGCAAGTAGCCACAGTCATATGAATCATTTCGGAGAATGATATTGAAAGCTGACATGTTATATAGCTGCAGAATTTTCCACTGAAAAAAAAAGCAGCTTAGAAGAGCTTCAGAACCATTCTGACAAAGATGGTACCTTGCTTGGATATCTGCTATTATACACACACAAAGAGATTGAGCTGACATGGAGGAGGGAATATTGGAGAAAGGAAGAGAACAGAGATCATAAAAAGTAGCAAATAATACTTTTCAACATGATATTCTTCACTTCTAAATTCAAGATTTAAATTCAGAGTGTATGTATTTTTTTTTCCAGTTATCTTTCTTCCTCTCTCCTTCTTGATTTGTCAGAAAGGGAGAGCAGGAAAAATCTGTCCTCACGGTTTTGCTCTAATATCTTTCACCTTTTCCAGTCTGCCCCTTCTTTAAATGGAAATGATGTCTGGTTATGATTTCAAGCTGTGCAGCTAGTAAAATACTATTCTGGCAAAATAATTTTGCTTTCAACAAAATCTGATGTTGGAGGGTGTGTGTGTGTAACACACACAGACACAACAAGAACAATAAATTAGCACTGTATTAAAGAAGTCAATCAGTCTTAAAATCTACATGTCCTTTCCTATCTCCCCTTTGCTGTGTTGGAATGCTGTGAAAATTAGGGTCCTGTGGGATACAAAGAGAGAAGCACAGTGTGGAGGGTTGCTACCTCCTCATCCTCAGCATGGGGAAGACTGAGATACTGGAGTCCTTGAAAATAGTATTTGTTGGTGGTCACATTCCTACATGGGAGCAGTTGGTAGGAGGACAAGCTTTGAGTATGGAGGGTGCTGCTGCAGAGGGACAAGCTCGGCAGCCATTTCTGTGGCTGTGTAGTGGGCAATGCCTCACAGGAACCTACTGCCCCACTCCCCCACTGCCTCACCTGCATTTGCTTTCACAGCTACAGAGAGTGGATGTTTCCCACTCTAGCAAACACATACGTTGTTTTCCAGATTAACATTACTGTAATAGAGTAAATCATCACCCACATCACTAATACATCTGTGTTTTTTGTGGTGGTTTTGTCAGACCCTTTCTTTATTGTGGATTCCTAATGACAGACCACAGCTTATGAATGCAGAAAATGAATGAATTGCACAAAAGGTATATAACTGTTGTTAACGCTTGAAAACAAAGAGTGTCAAACAGTCAGACCTGCTAAGGAGTTAGGGCATTAAATTAGCCTACCTGCACCCCACTGTGCTGAATCTGGTCCAGCTTTCCAGAAATGCTGGTTCAGCAAAAGCTAGTGGCAGGGAATCTAACTGGAACAGCAGGAGCGACTAGATTTCAAAGTTCACTCTTGTCAAAAACCCTTCTCTTCAACTTATTAGGTTTTAAATAGCTTGTAAATACATAAAAGAATCCTTCTTCTCCCGCTCTTTTTTCAGTACAGGGACCATGATTATCCTTAAAGCAGATATTCTGGGGAGAGAGCTTTGTGTAAAAATGCTGTATTAACCTGAAATCAGAAGTAATACATTTCCACAAAGAAACCCACAAAACCAAACAACAAAATAACAACAACAACAAAAAAACCCCAGCAATTTAAAGTTTTGGTTAAAAAAGAATTTCTAAAGGATTTTTGTTGTTGTCGTTTATTTGCTTGGAGATGCAGGAAAAAAAATTGTGTTTTTAGAGTACATTCAATAGTGATAATTCACACTTAACTCTTATTTAGAAGCAAATGACTGAAGTAATACAAATTTCTCTTTTTTTGCATTGTTATAAGAAAGAGCTGCACATAGAAACCTATATTTCTTGCAAACAAAAATAGTTTGTCTGTTATGTCTGCTAAGTCTATCTATAGGCTAAAAAGAGGCAGACACGTATTTTCTAAACTAAAGCTAAAACTTCAATATTAAATTTAACCATTAGAATATGCACGTGAATAGTATGTCAGATGAGTATACAAGTGAATGTCTAAAGACATCAGCTCCTTAGGTATATCATGGTCTTTTTTTTCCCTTGTGCCACTTTAAATTTGGGATATGTCCATCAAAGTCAGAACTGTGTAAAATGGACATGATAGTAGCATGTGATCCTGCCTGTCTATGTAACATCTGCCATCTTTATCAATTCAAAGATTGAACTTGGGCCACACATAAAAGAAACAGACTTATGTTGCTTTTCAGGGAAGACAGACTTGAGAAATAGTTACACTATAAAAATATCTAGGAGGTTATTGTTGATTTAAATGTTGGTTTGCCCAGATCCTCTTCAATGTGCCATTACTGCAGCAGTCTCAGGGCGTTTCTCACACACAGAAGAACTAAGCTGCCTACAAATACAAATTTGGTCTTTTTTTTTGAGGAGCAGGAGGTGCTTCCCACGCCCAAGAGTTCTACACTCAGATCACCACACTGCAGTCTCAGTTTCACTCCCCTGCCAGGCACCCATCTGAGGAGTTAGGGCAGAATTGTCAGGAGGGCAGCTCTGTCTGCTTTTGAGTAGCCACCAGCTGAGAATGCCAACTGTAGATGACTAGTTTGGGCTTCGAGGTGAAGGTCTTAAGTCTGTCTATATACGATAAGCCAGGTTTGGATTCTGCTTTGAGGTCAGTCATTTTAAAACTCCAACATACAGCTTTGTAGATGTTCAACTCCTTCCTTATACTGACTCCTAACACATTTCCCTCAAAAATCTCACTCTTGGATAGTCAAGGTCATAAAGACTATCGTTCTGAATGTATATGTACATGTACATACATGTTTCATATTAAACTACATAGTTCATTGTCATTGACCTTTACAAGAAAAGTAGATTTAAAATAAATAGAAGAGTAATATTGATTTCAACAAACAAACGCAAAAATTCTGTGTGAGAATTGTTGAAGACATTAAATGGATTACTGTAGCATCTTAGCTGTTTCACAATGTTTTTTTTTTCACTGGTGGATCAAATGAGTCAGCTGACTGTAGGCAGAAATCAAGACAATGGATAATGAATGTATGGGTGAGTAAAAATATATACTGCGTACTCTTCTGTCTCCACATGTAATATTTCCTTAATCTGATGTCAGATTCATTTGATAAGTGACTCAGGTTTTTCTGAGTTGGCCCTGCCATTGACAAACTCACACTTAGGAAATTATATTTTTTCCTCCTAGAGAAAGAGGTGGGCTTGGAATATATTTTCAATTTGAAAGGCTG
Organism: Urocolius indicus; assembly: GCA_013401255.1. Taxonomy (NCBI): domain Eukaryota; kingdom Metazoa; phylum Chordata; class Aves; order Coliiformes; family Coliidae; genus Urocolius; species Urocolius indicus. Next base: position 101,972 of record WBNH01002120.1, on the reverse strand, counting down.
AAATTTAGGCAAGAAGAGTAATATAACATGCTTTTAAACTCTTTTGTAAGTATCTTAGAAGTATATATTTTCATTTCCTCTGAGAAGAATGTGAAAATATGAAGTAAAGATGGTTGGTAAAATCTCTCTGTGATACAAAGATGTGAAGGATCTTCAACTTCCATTGATTTTTCTTCCTTTCAGTAAGAGTTCTGATTCTTCTCCATTTCCACTCCAAGATGCAACATCTAGGACAGGAGAATGATTTTAAAGTCCTATTTATACCTTACCCTTGGTTAAATCAGCACATCTCCAAACATGATAATAAACTACCTGCTGAGAATCTAATTATCTTTTTAAAAAAACAAAACAAACAACCAAACCACATTTTATTTATTTAATAGGTGAATTTATTTTACAGATTTAATTGATACAATATTTATTAGGCCGTTGGCCCTGCTTTAGTGCACGGTATTTTCCTACAACATTGTCTGATTATGATACTGAACTGTCACTTGTAGAATGGAGTTCTATTTTCAGTCGCTATGAACCAGGATACCTCAGTAGATGCCTCAATTTGTACTACATTTGAATCTCAGTCTGTGATCTTTTTAGAGTTATTGTTAAGGTGAAATAGGCTGAAGGAGGAAAAATGATAAAGTCTAAAGAAGTTTGGAACATTTTTCAGATGGCCTTCTCCCTAGTGAAATCAGAGCTCTCTATATAATTTATGGGCAGAACAAGACACCTAAAAATGGAGTTCAAAGAAGCCAGTGCCTTGTGTGAAGTATTAAACAGTAGGAAATGACAAAGAAATGTTCAGACTTCTGCTCTGATATCAAAGGTTGTTAAATGAATACGAGGTTAGAGGAAAACACCTTCTCCCATTTTGGATTCGCAGCTACAAATGACTCTTGGAATTAGTTTCATCTGTCAGCTTCATTTTTTCTTGCAAACAGTAGAAGTGATACTCTATTGGTATGTGTGAGATCCATGTTCATATATCTTTCAAATCCACTTTGGGGCAAGAAATTGCACCAATGCTTTCCACAGTTCAGAAAAGCAATCACTCTTCTTGAAATATTCTGAAAGGGTGCTGAAATTCAGTATCTAACTGGAATTGATCCATTCTATATAAATTAAAAAAATACTAATTGAAAGAGAGACTGGAATTTTATCTCACTATACTATTGTTATTTTCCCAATTCTTGGTTAACTCTTACATCTCTGTTTCTGAAATCAGACAAAAATAAAGTTTGAATTGAAGCCTCCCTTATCTTAAAAAATCCTTTAAACATTATGTTGCTGAAAAGAAGGAAAGATACTCATTAAGGATTTTAGTTTCATTTTAGAATCTAAACTCAGATTAATACACTAACTAGGTCAGGAGCTCAAGTGCAATTCAATGACTTGGTTTCAGCATGATGTCAGTCTGTGAAGTTCTATGTTTAAAATCCATGAAATTTCACAGATCATGCAGAAATAACCTAATTCATCTGAAGCCAATCATAATCCTTCCTATAACTCCAATAAGCTTTGTACATGCCTCTGTCCATGTCCATTACTCTGGGATAATGTACATTTCTTATTTCTTCACTGTGCCATTAAAAATACAAAATATAGCAGTAAAATGTCAGTAAATTCTGCCTATACATCCATTATGATTTTGTTTTGCTTTATTTTGTTCCTGTGGGGGTTGGTTTCTGACTTTTTACACTTGAAGTTTTTTCTAAATCAGTTTAGATCTCTAGGAATCACCTCCTTGCCTTGAGTACTTAACAGGGGGAAACAAAAGTATTTCTAGTGCTGTATGTTGCATGTTCCCAAGAACATATACTCAAAATCCCTCCTCTTCTCCTACCTGAAGGACTGTGATAAAATTAGTTCATGATTGGTTTTTTTTTGTTTTGTTTTTTTTGTGTGATTCATGGTGCTGTTAAGTTCTAACATGCTATCTGGATGGGTATTGACATTTTACAAGAATCTTTTCTTACTTCTCCAAATTTACAGTTCTCCATCAAAGATTTTAGCCAAAAGAGCAGTTAATAAAGCTGAATGACCTCTTGCTCTAGGATTTTTTAAATCTCTTTCAAACCAAAATTAGATTTCCTCCTTTAGGAGGAAAAGCAGGCCAATGTTTGACCGTTGAACTGTCAATCATCTGGAACTGAAGCAGGGAACTGATTTATCTCAGAGCAGCAGAATTAAATGCTCCAAAATAATAATAATGTGGCTATGCATATTTATAAGCTCATCATTATTAGTCTGTAGTTTGATTGTTCCTACCTGATATTCAATGATAATTTTGGCCCATGGATACATACTTTGACTTAGTTTCATAAGATGCTCTAATGTCAAATAAATCACCCCTTAAATGAGTTAAGCAGTAAATAGCTGTCAGGTCTGAAATATGGGGAATCATAACTGAATGTTCTAGTCACATTTGACAGGTGTCTGTATTATGTCCAGTGCTGTTTAACATTTCAGTTGATAATCTGGGAGTAAATATAATGCTGTGGCCGGAAAATATATGATTAGGAGAAGGTTGGAAAGAATGGTAAAAAATAAGAACAGACTGATGAAGGGACAAGTTCACTTTGACAGACATGCATTGTAATAAACCAAATGAAACAACTTATTTCTAGGAATAAAGTTGCCAGACCATATATTTACAACAAAGCACTATATCAGGGAAATCAGTCTCAGTGAAAGATACAGGCATATAGTTTGCAAGAAACTCGATATAAGCTCTGGAATAATGTGCTAAAAAGGAAAAAAAAAAAAAAAGAAAAAAGGGGACACGTATATGATCCTTGTCTAATAAACAGAAATGAAGAGGAGCAGGGACACAATTTTTCCTTGATGTATGAATGAATATGTATGAATATGTATGAATATAAAGGAAAAAAAAATCACAGTGTGAATGGTTAAGCACTGGCTAGAAAAAATTAAGAAATCTCCACCCACAAAGACTTTCAAAACTCCCACAGAGACTTTGAAAGTGCCCTAAGAAACACAATCTAATTTTGAAGTTAGTACCTCCTTCAGTAGGAGAATGGACTAGTTGATTTTCAGAGGTCCAGTCCAGCATGAGCTTCTCTACGGTTTTGCAGCTTTCCAGATATGCAAGACACTGATGATATTGGATGACACTGGCATTTACATAGAATTCTAGAGTCTTCACATGGACTATCATGTAATGATGTCCTGATTTAGTCTGAAAAAACAGATAGGCAGTACAACTTTTTCCTAGATGTAATCAAAGACAAAATTACACATCATGAAGACTTTTGAGAGTTGTGTTAAAAAGCCTATATATGTTTCAGTTTATTGCATTGTTAAATGTATTGTTTGAAAATACATTCTACTAAAAAAAAATTGGAGAGAACTCAAAATAGTTGTTCATGCAATCTAGATGTTGCTTTGCTCAGGTTCATTGCATAAATGTCACCTTTTTTTGTGCTTCTCAGTGAGCTCATATTCAGGCACTATTTTGAGAACATGATATCATCATCTGTAAGATGTTTGGAAAAGATGTCCTTAACTAGGGCACGTTGGCTCATTAGACTTTATTTGAAAAGTTGTTCCAAGTTTGTAAACTTAGGAAGTCACTATCATGCCATGGACACTGGAGAGATCATATACTAGAGAACAGTATCGGTAACTTCCTCTTCCTGCTGTTGCTCTTATGGGTGCCTTGCAGGAGAGTCCTGGCAAGATTCCTCTTGATTAAGAGCTTCTGAACAGAAAACTGCAATGTTTCACCTCCCCAGCCATTTGATGCTCTACTACCCTCATGTATCCACAAAGCAAATCTTTGATAATTTTTTTTCCTCATGGAGTATTACAGGAAAACCATTGCATTGCTTCTATTCTCAAATTAGTGAGCAAAAGGAAAGGAGACCAAAGAGAAGGTAAATAGTTTATCACACAGCCGAAGCAATGGTGACCTTGTCTGTCCACAGGCAGAGCAGCTAATTGGGCAGGTAGGTACTGTGATTTAATACCTATATCTTTAGATTTTAGTTCAATGCAAAGTGACATAATTGTATTGATCTCAGTGCTGATTTATACTATATGAGAATTTTACCATTTCTTTTTAACTTCGCTGAATTCCATATCAGCTCCAGTATTGCTGATGCTAAGAAAATTAAAATACTCCAGATCAATCTAGTCTCCCAAAGTAACAATGAAACATTCATAACTGCAGCAAGAAAGGTGCGCAGAAGCTCTTTCATTCTATCCTGATCTTAAGAGTTAAGTGAAATTACTGAAGCTTGTTCTAAATTTTATCAATTGTGACATATTTTATGCTACTGGCATAGTATATTCAACAAGTGCATTAGGAGAGTGCTTGGCACATTGCAATTACACTCATATTTCCTCTTAAGATTTCATGCTATTCTTTCAAAAGGCATCGAAATCTGGAGATGTAGTCTTGAAACAATAGGATGTGATACTAAAAAAAGTCAGACCTAAAAGTCTCTTCTACTTCTCTAACAGAATATAGCCAAAATACAGTGTGCAAATTTCATTCAAAAAACCTTTGTAGTTACAGTATTGATTTAAGTCGCTATTAATCTAGTGAAATGTCATTCTCCTTTTTTTGCTTTTCTTTGGCTCACCCTCAATGAAAAATCAGGTTTGCAGTCTCAGTTGTCTCAGTAGAACATATGTATTGTACTACCACTCCTGCTGCATGGATATTAAAGTAACTAGAACATTATTATGACACATGATTTTTTCACCTATAAGGAACTTTCTAACTCAGCACTGATAGTGTGGACATGTGCAGACCCTTTTTTTAAGAAATAACATTTCCTCTGCGAACATGTGTTTCTGTATTTAGCTGTGCTTTGCGCATGTCCTGAGAAGTGACTAGACAGCGCAAGTCTATCTGCATCAAATTAAGTGGGAATGCCACATATAAAGAGGCTGCAAAATCAGGACTCCAGCAAGAAAGCAGAAAACCTTGGTCTTCATACGATGGAAGTTTTGAATACAGAGGGATTGGAGCCAATTAATGCTAGGACTAGTCATGGAGAGCCATGGGAATTGTACAATGGAGGAACTAAATTCTAAATAACAAAGGGAGAAGTCTTGATCTCACCAAAGTGAGGGCCTGTTCTCTATGCAAGCCTCAGGCCAATAATGCAGAAGGTGCGTAGTAATCACCGTCTTGATCCAAGGCTGCTTTCAAGCCTTGCTGCTTTGCTTCAGGGTGCATGCAGGCAGCTTGTGCACAGCATAGCAACAATTTAGTTGGAAAGCATAATTCCCTGGCACTGCAAAATATACACAAAGAAGTGTAAGCCTTTCATCACTTCAGCATTTTAGACCATATGCAAGGAGGCATTACAATTAGTCTCCAAGTTCTTTTCATTTTGAGAAACACAGTAGTTTATTAGCAGTTGGACTTTAGATATCTGAAGAAAATCTCAATAATGTGGTTCTGGTAGCGTAGGGTGAAGCCTCACTCTCAGGAGTGGTATACATGAGTCATGAAGTGTGCCATCCAACACTGCCTCCACATTCAGGCTCTGCCTATTTGTTGTGCCATGTGAAAGATCTTTGAGTTAGCTTTTCTCACCCGGCTATACTACCAAGAAGTAGTATATTGAAACAAAGTTAAGTAGCTGAGACTAAGCGTAATGGAGAAGAGTTTGTTCTGCTACTGATTCAGTGGTAGTTGAATCTACTATGGGCTCTGCTGGACAGAATAAATCTATCTTTGATGGAAATGGTCACTGCAAAGGTCCCACCAGACATGGCAAAACACAGAGCACTGAGATGGGTCATGAACAGAGACAAATGTAATCCATCAGGTTTCACAGCTGGATTTGCAAATTGCACTTGAAGGATACAATCTGATAAATTAGGAATGCAAGCTGGGCTTGGATTTGTTGTGTAGGTACAAAGTGTATATCTCTGATTCTAACTTTTTCTGTTCAGAGCACCTGATGGACTATGTTACAAAAAATATTTTGCTTTAATTAAGCTGAATACTGTATACCTCAAAGGATTGATGCATATTCAGTTTAGCTCAGGAAGTTCAGCTAAACTGAGATTAGAGCCCTCAGGTTATACCATTTTCTAATAAATGTTATATATTTAATATATCACCATTCAGGGAGTGTACTGGTTTTTGGTGTGGTTTTTTTTGTTTCGTTTTGTTTTGTTTTAAATCGAGATTTTCAGTAGGTTTGCTTCATGACTCACTTTTACATTCTCATGCAAAGCAACAAAGAGTTGCTTTAACTAATGTGGTTCTCTCAGGCTGGGAAAATTCAAAGGTGAGTGTGTCATGTTGTTTGGCATGAACAATAAGTAGATAGCTCCTTTATTTAGAGTAATTAATCCTGCCTGTAAGTGGTGGTATTTTCCACAGTCTGTGTCATTAAATGGGAACCTAGTTTTGAAAACTGATACTGGTTCCTCAGTTGGCTAAGGCTGGGCATGTAACATCCCACAAGGTCACTTAAGGGAAGGAAATACCTCATGTTTCCCAACATCGTCACTTCAGGCATGACCTGATTTTGCAATCTTACTCATATTAGGCAATTCCCTTGCATGTCATAGGATTACTTGCAATAGCTCAGGCTATTTGCTTTGAAAGATGCTGACCTTGAATCTAAATTATCTACTCCCTAATATCCTTCACTGTAGGAGAGGAAGCAATCTTTCACACAGAATTAGAAGAGGAAGATGATCTTGGAACAGCACATTCAAATAACCTCCAACCACTTGTTTAATCGAGTAAGAGGTCAGCTGCCCAGAAAAAAAAAAATTACACCCACAATGTGTCATTACCATTATATAATATCTAGCAAAAATATTTACTGCAGCAGACATGTAGACCACGGGGTTAATAAGCATTGTAAATGTTCTTTGCTGAATGCCAAACCAGCCCAAAATAAAGCACTCACCATGCATTAAACATCAGCATGTAATGGTGGCAACCAAGGGGTCAGATAACATTATTGCTTCAAGTTCTTATTCTGTGGATGCATATTTGGCCTTGAATCCCTCTTTATAGTATAAATTACCAGCTTAATAAGTACTTTTAAAAGCAATCCTTTGAGCAGGAGTGGGAAGAGCATTTAAGCAGCTCCAAGGTCCCCATAGACACACTGCTGGTGGAAACTGTCAGGGGAGTGTGCTAATAGCCCCCAGAAATGCACTATGCTGTGTTCCTTGCTTTACTCTTAATGTTCCCCCTCTCAGGCCATAAATGCACAGGTCACGTCCACCTTGACCACAGAGATAATTATGTTCTCCCCAGCATTAACTTCAAGAGGGTTTTCAATTTTTAGACTTTTTTTCTGAGATGGAAGTGAAACCTTGCTTTTTATTTTGTGAATTCTTTTAATAGCAATCTTTTTCTAGGGATCCTTGTGGAGATTTATTGTATGTTGCTGCTATTCTCTGGGTCAAATTTTCTCTTGTAGTGGTTTAAATGGAGCTTTGTCAGCTTACAGCAATAGAGGATATATTCCCATGAGTGAAGTTTTATTGCTGATGTTGATTCTTAGGGTTACTACATACCTGAAGAACTTTGGGCAGAAACCCAAGAACTTCATATGATATTAGATCTGTTTGCTGCACATGAAATTTGACTGATTTCAGATATCCTCAGGTTTATATTGTCTATAAAGTGAACACTACCAGCAGAGTATCTCATATTACAAACACAAAGGAGAAAGGCTTAACTTAATATTTTCTTGCCGGGAAATAAAAGCAGACTCTCTCTAAAACACCTGATGAACTGAGAAACAAGAACATATGCAGCAGAGCCAGATCTCTCTAATCCCTTTTCTCCTCTAACATTTTCCTCCACAGACTGTTGTAGGTCAAGTATTATTTCTACATTGACTATACTAAATAATCTGTTGCTTATAATAAAGCTTTTTACAATAAACACTCTACAAGGAGAAAGCAATTTTGATCATCATTATTGAAAATACTTTAGATTTGGTAAAGAGATAGAAATATTTGTGTGTGGGATTATGAATTACATAAATTGTATTAAATTATTAAATTGAATCTTCTATTAAAGTACAAGAAAAATCATGTTCTTTTAGTTAATGAAGTAACAAGAGCAATTAATCTTGTAATGAATTAATGAATTGTGTTGGTAAGGTTTATAAAGTAGATAATAAGGAAATTGTGGCAGCAAGAGTCCTTGAAAGATATCCATAAAGCTATGTTTTGTAGGGCATTTGACAAGTTAATATTTGACAGCCTTGCATGTAATGACACTGTAGAATATGCATGATTTAATCATTTAGTTACCCAATAAGATCTGTGACGCCTAGTGTAAGGTGGTTATGCTGTCAAGGGTTATGGCTTTCAAATGTGGATAGAAGTGAGGTACTCTGTGGACCATCTCTGGAGATATTTAAAAGATGCATAGATGAGATGCTAAGGGACATGGTTTAGTTTAGTGATGTGCTTGGCAGTGTTAGCATAGTGGCTGGATTCCATGATCTTCTGGAGAGAGTCCAATGCAGGGCCACTAAGATGATCAGGGGACTGAAGCATCTTCTGTATGAGGAAAGGTGGTGGAAACTGGAGCTCTTTAGTCTAGAGAAGAGGAGATTGAGGGGAGGATCTCATTAATATTTACAAATGCTGGATGTCAGGTTTTTTTCTATTGTATCTAGTGACAGGACAAGGAGTAATGGGATGAAGCTGGAACACAAAAAGTTCTGTTTAAATGTAAGAAAAAACTATTTTTACTGTTCAGGTGAGGGAGCCCTGGCACAGGCTTCCCAGGGAGGGTATGGAGTCTCCTTTGGAGGTTTTCAAAACCTGCTTGGACATGTTCCTGTGTTACCTGACCTAGGTGGACCTGCTTTGGCAGGGGGATTGGACTAGATGATTTCTAAAGGTCCCTTCCGACCTCTACCATTCTATGATTCTATGCTTCTATTATCTTGGTCTTTTCCAAGTGTTAATGATTCTGTGGTAAGGAAATCATTATATTTGAGGATTTGGAGGAAAATAAACCTCTGATAACTCTCATTTGCTCCTAACTAAGGCAGAGAAACTTTGTGATAACAAGCTGTTAAAACACTTGTGCATATGTTTAGAATTAGAATGAAACATTACAGATTGTTGGTTTTAACAGGAGAGAAAATTGTATTTCCAACACGTTATAATGCAGTAGTTTAGAAGAATAAACATAATTAAGAATCAATTATTTGTATGGCCTATCTTTATTTGATGTTTAGGTGAGCACTCATTATCTAATTTGAGCTAATTTTATCTGTTTATCTAATTTTTATCTAATTATCTAATATCAGATGAGAAGCACTAGTCCTTAAAATCCTTAAATCCTTTACTGCATCACACACATCTCAATTCCAGGGAATTTTGATTGTCCTGTCTCACAGGGAGAATAATTTGCTATCCCACCCATTTGATATATTCTCTCAGCAGACACTCCACATGGAGAAAAGTCTATAACCCTCATCCCTGCTTATTCTGTCATTTTGATTAAATTAACACTAATTCTCTGACTTCTGGCAGTCTAAGCTTAATTTGACAGCAGTTCCTCAGTAGCAAGCCCACCTTGTTAACTATACAATACAAGAAAATGTGTAATTAAATTTTTTCTTCTGCTTTCTGAATACTCATCAGACCCCTACAGACCACCTGCATATTTCTTGGTGACCTTTCAGCAGATTGCATGTGATTCCTTTTTCTCTCTTTTTGAGTCCTTGGTGCTACAACATCCTTGTGAGCAGTGGCAACTCATAGTTGTCTGAAGAATGGCTCTGCAGATGCTTTTTCCCATTCAATGTGCATCCACTGTAACCTTGCTCCCAACCATGGCTCCTCACAGGAATGATATTCAAGCTCAGGAGAAATAATTTGTGAGTTAAAAGGGGCTTTAGCTTTTTATATCTCTTCATATTTTCTTGCTTTTTTTTTTTTTTCTCTTTTTTTTTTTTTTTTAAATCATTATGGGTTTGTGCTTCCCCTGATGGGTTCTAAAGCTAAATAAAAAAAGAGTCCAACTGAACCCTCATAAGAAGCATCAATGTGACACAAGCAGCTTCTGCATGGATAGTCCTCAAATCACAAGGAAATTATCAGGCTTTTTACTTCTATACTGCACAGTTTCTGGGAATTTCAGTCAAGAAGCAGGATGCTATGTTTCTATACACTGCATAGTTTGGAGGAAATGGAGAGGAAATCAGTCATTTCCCCTATTTAGATCTAAGCACAAGCTTTTTCATTAGTGAATATCTCCACATTAGGGTCTTGAACAGCATTGTAACACTGAAGGATGTTGCATCAGTTGTTGTTGGAATTTCCAGCTTGACTGTTGCTGCATGTTTCCTGACTTTAGGGAATTCTTTGTTATTTTTTCCTGATTTTGAAGTTCTAGAGGGCTGATGTGCAATCACAAAGCCAAATTCTGATTTACTTCTTGGTCTGTTTCTGTGCTCAGTTTGAATTTTTGCCCTTTACTTGCCTGGCGTGTATGATGGGTGTTGGCATTCAGAGAGACTGCATTGTCTGCTCTGTTGTGATTGATGGGATGATTCATGGAATTTCAGCTGTTGCAGTGGTAACTTGGGAGTTAGGGTGTCATTGCTTTTTTGTCTTTGTTCACTTCCTTGAGGGTTTTGCTTTAAGGAAGTAAAGCAGGTACAATTTTGTTTGATGTGTTTCTACTACATGTGTTGTAGGGACTTTTGTGCAGAATCAGACTGAACAGGGTGCAGAATGCTATCACTACAGAAATCTGCTAGCAATATTCAAAGTTTTTATAGTGCTTAAATCAGAACACACGTCACCGTTTCACTGGGAGAGAAACTGAAGCACAGACACAAGATCATTCAGCAATTTCAAAGACATCCAGAAAATCTCTTTTAGAGACAGGGAGTGAACCCAGATTTCTCAAGTCCTCATTCAGGATTTCTCTTTGTTCAAGCATAAATGAAAACACAGGGCACTATACTGTGAAGAATAAGACCCTAAATATAGAGAGAATTGGATATCTATATTAAAATCCATAATTAGGCCTGCCTTCCTTCCTTCCTTCCTTCCTTCCTTCCTTCCTTCCTTCCTTCCTTCCTTCCTGCAGTGCAGATGCACAAATGAATTCTGCCTTGGTGGTATTTTTCCTGCAGAACTGCTTATACTCTGTGGTTACTTCAGTGATAAGGTTCAGCTGACTTGACATATGACTTTCCTACTTGTTTTCTTTCCTGTCATAGTCCTCTCACAAGTTACTATTTATTGTGAATGAGATTGGGAACATGATAAAGGAGCTATGTTTCAGTTTTGGCAATGCAAGGAGTCAATGACTTCCAAATTCTGTGTTTATGGGGTCAGACTCCTCTCCCTTAAGTATTAAAAGTTGAAAAATTTGAACATGAGAGTCTGAGATACTAATTTCAGATTTTATTCACAGTTACTGGAAAGAAATGAGTTTTTGTAGGGGGTATTTACTTGCCATGTCGTTGGAGCCTACTTTAATCCACTGTCAAGAGAATTGCGAGTTGTGCTGGACACAAGCATATGAAAAAGTTAGCTAAGTCACAGTAGGTCAATCCATTTCTGCTTTTTTCCTTCCCTCCACTAAGGTTGCACCCCTATCCAAAGCATCATTTTGTTTCTCTTGAGTTGCAGTGGGAAAAAGAGACAGGACCATTTCAATGAGAAATCTAACACGAGTGTTTGACAGCAGTTAAAGTAGTGGCAGGAGTCTGCAACTTTGCTTTTCCATCCTTGCACAGTGGATAAGTTGCTTTCTGCTTCCTTCTTGCAGTCTTTTGCTTCTCAGCACATCCTACCGCTTTATTCATAAGGGGAATGTGACTGGAAATGCCAGCTCAAAATTATCATACACAAAAATCTGCTGCCTCTTTGTGTCTGTGCTGGCTGCCTCTGACATCTCATTCGTTGCCCTTGTAGCTCACTGCTCTTTTTTTTTTTTTTGCAGCCATGCTAACTGAATTTACATGCCGCAGTGTTTCCAGGACCACTCTTGTCCTTTGCTTGCCCCAGTGGCACTAGTTAGAGCAGGAGGAAATGGAAATGTTACAGCTGTCATAGCTGCCCTTGCTGCCTGGTCTTTGGAAAGAGAACTGCATTAGGCATTAATTATTCTTATTTCCTCTCCCTTTTTTAACTTCCTTCTCTTTCCCTCTGACCTTTTTAAATGTTAGGGAACCTTGCTTTTAGTTTGTGCCTCATCTCCACCTGTCCCTGGCTAGAAAAAAAAAAAAAAGACACAGAAAAATCACAGATGCTTTGTGTAGCAGGAGACCAAGGACATATGGTGGCATAGGCTCTGTCTCTTCATTATTGTGCTGCCTAGGGAGTACGAGGAGCCTGGGAAAATTTCAATCAGGAAATATCCACAGTGCCCTGACAGCACAGAGGTAATGCAGACCACTACACTCCTTAGATCTGCACTCTTTGAAATTGAAAACATAGCATTACTATTATTTATTTCCTACTTATTCCTAGAGGTCAAGACTATCACTTAATTTGTAAGCCTTTTATAGGGAGATACAACTGGGCAAAGTACTTTGGTTCAGAAATACCAGTTTCTAGCTCTGCTGCTGGTTTACTGATGACCCCTAGAGCTACCTATACCAAAATATTAGAAAGGCCTGCTATTAGACACAGACTCAGAAGTGCTTGATCAGCACAGCACATACAACAGTCATTGCTGAGAGCACATCAGCTCCTTAAACATGTCTGAATGTCTTCTTCCTGTCATGATATCAGATGCACAGGTCTACATATCACCAAAGACTATACATGGAGAGGCAGGAGGAAGTTTTCTTACCCATTCACAGGTGTGAAACTGAAACAGCAGCCCTCTGATAAGCATCATCGGAGAAAAAGTGCACATTAGTAACAATGTGGAGTTTGAAAAGCTCGAGAAAGCAGTGTGTAATATAACAAAGCTGAAAGGCGTCTGTATTTGATGATTTGCAGGGAGATTCAGTTTTAAGACTCAGTGAATGGTTAAGTCTTTGCATGAAATTACAGGGAGCTTTTTATAGTGAAGGGGGAAAGGAACATGAAAATGCAGACACTGAAACGTCATCAAGGATAAGTTACCACAATGTCTGTGGAAGAGAAAAGCTGGTAGCAACTCAAAGAGTGCAATAAGACAACACAAGTTGGAGGATGTTTGATCCATCAAACTCACTGTCTGTTTTATGAATAGTCAGTGCTTTCTCGTCCCCAGCTCCTTCTCCTGAGTGGTTTATACTAAGGACTCACATGGTAGACAGTGAGGGTGATAAAACCACATATCACTCACGTCTTGACCATTATTTCCCTGATTTCTCTTTTGAAAACTTGTTTTCTATTTCTGTTAGTGCAAAATCAAAGTCTAGTCAAGGGCAAGGTAAACAGCAATGCACTGTGAGAGAGGTGTTTTTAGTGGCTTGAGCACAGTGACTAGCTCTGAATTAGTCATGCCCTTTCAGGAAGAAGAATTCAGTCTCTCTGGACAGCTTGATGAAAATGTCTGCTTGCTTCACATTGAAAACAGAAAAGTGAAATGGTTGACTGACTGAGAAAAGAAGGGGATAATAAGTTAACTATGTCCTAAAAAATCCAAATCCACGATACCATCATTTTCAATACCGCAGACAGGTTTAGCCTACTTAGAAAGAAAAGGGCACAAAGAAAATGCACAAGAAAAGGCCTAAATGCATTAGCAGGGACATGAAGAGAAAGGGAAGAAGACCCTTTGCATTCATCTGCTGTTCAGAAACAGAACAACGCAGAATTAATCTAGAAATTGAAATGAGCAACAGAAACTACACCACCAAGATATTTCCCCTCCATTCCTCTGCCTGGCCAAAAAAAAAAAATTACAACTGGTCTCTAAAGCACTACCCAGACACTCCGTAATAGCTGGTGAAAAAGCATTAACTGCATCATACACCATCCATGCGGGTCTCAATATTCTTTTCTTGCTGTTTGGAGCAAGAGTTTCATTAATCTTGGCAGCATCATCACTACTTCTACTCTCACAGAAAAGCCAAGCTATGAGGAAAAGCAGGCCAGAGGCACAGCTGAATATGGAGTACTGAGGAGCCCTGTAATGGGTAGCAGATGACAGCACAGCCCAAGGTCGATTCATTCACTGTGACTCCTGTCCTTGGTGGAACAGCAGCAGCTGCTGTGGTGCAAACATGCACCCTCTACACTGAGATGTTGGTAGATCATGGCTAGTGGTTAAGTTGTTTTAGTCGCAATACTCTTATAAATTACCAGGACCGAGGAGTCCTCAACATTGGATCCTCACCAAGATTTTCTCAAAATGTTGATTTTTCCCAAATGCAAAACTGTTTCCCTGAGTAGTAAGGATCAAAATAAAATATCCCTTGCCTGAATAAGAATGCCTTTTAAAATTAGTATTATTAAATTAGGAATAGAAAGATTATAAAGCTCTTAGTAAAGGTCCCAGTGTGCCTGTAGCTGGTGAATTGGGAAAAGGAGGTAGCACATCTTATGGCTGTTTTTTCTTTGTGAGCTTGGGGGTGTCCTTGGCGCCAGGCGGCAACACTTCAGCAGAGTGAATGAAGGTGGGAGCATATTTATTTCCTTAAATCCTGGCTTCTGTCCCCGCAGCCTTCCCTCAGCCGAGGGAGTAGTCATGGAAACAGCCAAGGACAGCCTTGCTCCAACAGCAAAGGTTCGGTCCCTTCTGTAGAGTAAGGAGAGACATGGATAAGGAAAAATACGCTGTCCAGGGTGACAGGGTCATCCTTGAATACATTTAGCAAGTGCCATCAAATCTTTAATTTCACACAAAACTGAAAGAGACAAGAGAATCCTAGGTTTAGTGCCTCCTCTTAAGGAAACATGAGGCAGTTTTGCTGGTTTTGCTTTATGTGAGAAAATGTTCAAAAGAGCTGTTGCAATCTATCATGTTGATAACTCACAGACAAAAGGTGCCTAATAATATGCATTGACACAACAGCCTATAATGGCTGTGTGGGAATCATTACATTTATTATTATACCAATGACCCATAGAATATGGAAACGTTTATTTCTTTCCACAGAAATCTTTACTATTCTTTTAAGTGCCTTGAAAAGGAGATGAAATGAGAAGAGACTAGCCATATTCAGAATGTTAAGAAATAAAAGAAGTTTGAACCACTTTCTATTCAGTCTCTGTTCTCATCCTTAATAGGAACAATTAAAGAAATATGCCAAAGTATCTGCGCATATATATCTGGCAAAGATAGTGCTGCTTTCTGTATTCATCTTTTAAAATGAGGTGAGTGAAAGATGGGAGTAAAGTACATGTCTTTGACCTTGCCTTTGCTAATATAAACACGCAGCACAGTGTAAGTATCGTATATTTTAAAAAATCTTGGCATAGTTTTCCCCAGGGAGAGCAGAAGGAATAGAAAGACCTACACATGACAGATGCAAATCATGTCACACTTGTGTGCACCTTCCAGATACTATGGTGATGAGGCTGTTTAAGTCTCCAGATAGAATAAAACATAGACATTTCTGCTGAATAGCCTGACTTTTCGCAATTTAAAGATGACCCCTCATATATTTTTCTTATAGGTTTGCTATGTTAATATTTATACAGAGAGGTATTAATAAACAGTGGCCTTTCATAAGTAAGTATTCAGCAAGTAAAACCTATTCTCATTTACCAGTGGGAAGAGAAAGTATAACAGATTTCAGCATTTTAAAGTCTATGCACACATAGTTTAATTTACCAGTTTTCCCAGGGGCCAGCAGCATGGATTTTTATCTCATTGTGATGAGGTCCTTGACTGTAAAATAACTGGTTATACAAGTAGAATAATGTATAAATTATATACATATAAATAACATAAATAAACATTATAGAGTAAACATAGTGATTAGAACCAAAGGAGAGACTTGCTAATTTTAATTCTATCCTAAGATTCAGGAATTGCAGCACTAAATAAATTATCTGATCAGAACTGCTTGGATGATCAGTTTTCATTTTGGACTGTACTGAGTAAAAAAGGATCGTTGTCAGTGCTTGCATGGTCTGTTCATAATTGCTACAGCATCCTGGAATAAATAAGACTGGGGACTGCTAGGACAGCTGAAGTTACTACGCTTAGTGCTACTGCAGAACCTTTAAGTATTCATGCAGGTGGCCTAGCATCCTGAAAAATCAACAGTGCTTAGTAAAGAAAACCTTCCTCACCTTTTGCTCAGTATGGCTTTTTTTGAGACAGTCCAAACCTGGACCACCTGTACATCTTATTGGCTTCTGTGTCACATAGCATCTATCAGAATCCCTCCAGGAAGGTGACTTAGCCCAGTGACAACTGCATGGCAGTGCCACAGCAAAACCTCAAGGTCATACCTCAACATACACCAGACCTTTCAACCTGCAGGTGTTTCACCCTGCATGTCCTGAAGTGAACTGAGACAGAGTATGAACTAAAGGCTACATTCAGAGTAGGAAAAAAGTGTAGCTGTGAAATACGGAGCAGATATTAATTTCAGACAGTGTCCTGATAATGTAGAAACATTTGATTAAAGAGATCACCTCTTTGTCAGAAACATCCCTTATGGCTTCCAGCTCTATTGGAGTCTAAACTTGTTTTGTGAAAGTGGTCCAGCAATAGCAATACTAGGAGATCAGTTCGTCACTACCTCCCATCACTAACCTGCTCCATACCTACAATGAGCACTCACCAACCTGGTACTATGCAACATGCTTCACATATTAATGTTGCCTCGTAATACTACTAAGCTGTTATTAAGGTGACTGTCTAATCTTCCAGAAAGGAAAACTGTAAAACCAATCTGTGAAGTGAATACTTGAAAGTCCCAGGCCACATCTAAGAAAGATTTGAAATTAGAAACTGGATTGGAAGCGTGTGCTTTGAAGCCTCTTAACCACAAGTATCTTGGCTTTCTCTTAGCTTCGGCTTCCTTTCATAAAATAAATTAAATGACAATCTACCTCACAGGGTGTTAAGAGTGTGATTTTTTTTAGTTCTCAGATGTTATGTGAGGGAAGAAAAAGCAGATCGAGTGATGAATGTAAGCAAGCCTAGACTTCTTTGATTAATCTGTATTAGAGTGGGGTAGATTATTTTTAGATTTTCTATATTTTGTCTCTAAACAAATCTTAACACATACATAAAAATCACTTTTAAGTAATAAATGAATGGCAATAGTTTCCAAGATTTTCCTCTTTGCTGAATCAGGCCAGGGATTATTGTTTTTCTTTACTACATGGGAGTCATAAAATATTGTCCAAAACTCTTTATTTCTTCATTAATTGACATAAGGAGCTATAAAAGATTTTCCACTTTCTGCTTTAGAAACAGAAATACTTACCAAAAAAGACAGAAAAAAAACTCCCTTAGGTGTTTGTTCTAAGGTTAAATCTTTTAAAAATACAGGGGTAAATAACTAGAACTGGTAGGAGGGCGTATAGCATCCCATGGCCTAGAAAATCTGATGATGCCACTAATAAGTCCACATTTTCCTAACTTTTTAACATAACATAACTTTATTAACATATTACATCAATATACTTATTTATCTCAGAAGGAAAAGATAGTTTCCATGAAGGAACTATTCTTGCTTCTTCATGGTATAATAGATGGCTTTCTCTAACTTAACTAAACTTTATCCAGAGAGTAAGCCTAAAATAAGAGTCCGCAGCTAGTGTCACTATCAAAAAAATTTCTCAGAGTCAAGTTCTTTTTGCACTACAGCCTCTCCTCGACAAACCCTTTTCTGCCTCCATCCACGTGGAGCTCTCAGCTCATGTTTGTCTGAGTGTTGGACTCAGTTTCAGGCTGGTAGCCACACCAAGATGTTTCTGACAAGTTCTCTCTGTACTCCACTCTTCCCTCTGCTATCTCCTTTCCAGTTCCCCTGACATTGCTGCTTTGGGCTCAATCAGCTCAAACCATAACTCTAACAATACATATAACTAGGAATTTCTTGCAAAAATGTTCTCCTTGCAGCCTGTGCTTTCCCTTAGCAGTCACTTTGAAGACACACTCCAGCTATAGCTCTTTCTCTCAAATCGAGCAGTAACCTTAACTCTAACCCTAAATGTAGGCTGAGCCTTGCACAAACCTTTCAAATCATTGCCCTCTCAAAAGTTTCTCATGGAAGAGTTCTCCTTGCATCCTACCCTTTATTTTGGCAACCCCTTTCCAATTCTATGACAAATGGATTTCTCAGTTCTCTCTTTCCTCCATCCTGTTACCCCACCACTAACTCCAAGTGAATATTACGCATTAGACTGGATCCTCAGATGTGTCTAGATGTTTTTTTTTCCTCACAGACATTATTTTGGCAGCCTATTCCTTCTCTTTGAAGCCTCTTCTCAGCTCTATTCCAACTGCAACTACAAACTCTTTTATTTTTTGTCTCTGATAATTAATGGAAAAAGTAGCTGAGCACTGGATGGGGTCATGTGGTCATTGATCACAAGTGCCCCAGCCAAGTCTCTGTCTTTACAGCCTACACTTTCTTTTGGCAGGTCTTTTGCTACCCTCCTCCAAGTGGAGCTCTAGGGTCTTTCTCTAGGGTCTTTTTTTTTTTTTCTCCTCAGCCTTGACCTTAAAAGTTCACATAACCTTAACTTGAGCCTCAGAAAAACATAAATAGTTACTGCTGACATGAAAATACCTTACAGAAAAGTTGCCCTCTTGTCACTTTGCTCTGGCAGTCAACTTTTCACTCCCGTTCCAATGGGAGCTCATGGCTCCATCTTTCTCTAAATGACAAATTTAAGTCCTCAACCTAACAGTAACCCCCAAGGCCAGATGCCTCCAGGCAGAATCTACACCAAAAAAATTTTAGTAACCACCTTCCCTTTGTTCTCCACTCTTTGCATTGGTATCTCCTTTCTAGCTGAGGTCCTGTGATGTCTTTTCCTCACCCTTAAACTTTGCCCTAAACCTACCTCAAACAGCAGCAACTGTACAGAAAGGCAACACAACTCTGATGTTCTTTTTCAGCTTCTAGTCCATACTTTTATCCTTTTTGACTACTTTGACTTCTGAGGATAGAAAGGAGAAAAAAAAAAGTGAGTGGGATCATGAAAAGGGGTCAAGGGTTAATGTTCATAAGATTCCTCAAGCTATGATTTCTTTAAAGTGCAGGCTGTGCTATATGTACTTATATCCCAAGAACACAAGAACTGCTTGGATTTTCATAAGCTCATAAGACATCTGTAAACATCCAGAGATTAGGCTTGGGTAAATCTGCACCTTTGAAAACTGTTCCAATCTTACAGCACTTTGAATTATTGTTGTGTTGAAAAATCACATAGTTCTAATAAATTGAGTAATTCATGGTTTTCTGAATGTCCTTTCTGATTCCTATTAAAGTCAATGTCAGTTTTGTCTTTGAATTAAATGAAAATGTCTAGTTATGACAGCTATTACATATCTCTCCCACTGTTACAGTAATGAGTAAGGCTACAACGAGTAAGAGCCCAGTCCTGAAGAGCTAAAATTGTAGAGAGAGAAAATATTCAAAAAATGTGATACGTTCCCATTTCACAGATGGGGGAAAATCAAAGAGAGATTTATAGCATGTTTACACAGATGGGTGCAGCCAGAATCAGCTGTGGTGCAGAAGCCTTATAGCTGCATTAGTTCATTGTGAGTGAACTAATTAGGATTTTGACAGTCTTTCTTGGGTGAATCTAGTTGTGGCCTCTTCAAACTTTACTGCCACCAGCTGTCTGCTTTACACTTCTACCAGATATTACTGCCCCTACATCTGGCTTGGCAGATGTGCTCATGCATCAGCTGCTTCGTTTCACAGTTTGGCATCTTAGCTTCAGCCTCACTGAAGGTAGACATATACTAAGAAATGGGAATGTGAACTAGAGTGGCCGAGACACAGGTATGCATCTGTGACTATTCAGCTTCCTTCTGGGGCAGTGGCTTCCATTGGAGCAGTGAGAGACACACTCCTGAAACAGGATATTTGTCAGCATGGGGACATCTGGGCATATGGGTCCCAGATGGGAGCTGGCTCATGTCCCCAGGCTCAGACTACAGGCAGAGGAGCTCCTGTTTGCCTGCTTCCATCCTCTTGAGCACACGTAGATATATTGTCCAAGATGACAAAGGAAATTGTGGCAGAAAGCCAGGTTTAATCATCCCAGTTTCCAGAAGGCCTTGAGCTGCTGAAAAATAGACCACACCAAAGGGATGGATTTACAGGAAGAGAACAGTGTGTCTAAGATCCCTTTGTCTCCCCTGTTGGTATACATATGATCAGTGGCTTATGTATCCATGTGAGAGTGAAGCCAGTTGAACAGAGTCCTGTATTTTTGCCATCCTTTATATTCCTAGTCATTTTTTTCTCCTAGAGTTGAATTCTGAATAATGGAAAGGACAACAATCTCAACTAAGAGTTCAAATTCCTTAGAGACTCATTTTCTCTAGATGTTTTTTATACATTTGCAAGACCTAAAGTAGTATTGAGACCATCAAGCAATACTTGTCAGAGTTTCCATTTGTTGCTCCACTCCCTACTTGTCTACTTTCAGATTAGCCACAGCCTCACCTTTGACTCGCTCCTATTTCCTGTACAAAAATCAGTAATAAATCTCATTCCAGCAGTGCAAATAATAATCAAATTCTCCTGCAAGTAATTTCATTTTTCAAATCTTAATTCTTCCTGCTTTAGTCTGGAGTATGCACAAAGGCCTTCTTTCTCCATCTATTTTAGGCCTTTTCATTGCAGTACTCAGAGGCGTCCTCAAACTGCAATAATCTGAATCCAGAGTGAATCTCCTCAGATTACATAAAATGTTTGGGTCTATCATGGGAAATAATTTTTTGGACAATGTATCTTCTGGAACTTTTGACAATTGTGTTCATTCCTTACTTGAATCACAAGCTCTCTGTTTGATCTCAGAAAATTAATGTGATATTTCTGTGGCTTACCTTGTCATCCTGCTTGTCTATTCAAAACATAAAACTATGGGATAAGATCCATTGCTTCCAAAGTGTATGTAACATTTTATATTATGCTGCATCCACAACAATGCTGATCTACCCTCTGCTAAAGCTAGTCTCATACAGATGCAGGCATAAGAAGAATACTTACATGTTTACTATTTTCTTTTTTAAGTACTTTTGTACCTCAGCTCCTATTTCTTCCATCCCTTCCCACAACATTATCCTTCAATTTCTTCCTGCGAGACAATAATCTGCCTGAGTCTGTAATGCATTATCTTCTCATAAAGAGTTATGTAATATTTTATATGCAGGATGCTGTATGAAAATAAATTGCACTACTTTACTGTATTAGGAAACTTTATCGTAGACAGAAGGCATATTGCATCCTGTTTTTCTTGGAGGCTGAACCAAAGAAATGGTATTAGGGATGGATGTACATATTAGATGCTTGGGAGAGGGAGCCCTGGGATATTTGACATTTAAGTTGCTAAATTCCAACATTGTTCAGTATTCCAATTAATTCACAAATAGTCTAGATACAGGGTTTTTTTTTTTGGTCAGGTTGGTTGTTGTTTGTTTCCTCTAAGATTTGAGTTGTGTTGCCAGGAGGTGCAGCACCAAACACAAGACAGTATAGTTTTACTACAAGGCAAAATACATATGGTTGGTGACTATATCTTGATTGTACATAGCTTAACTCACAGTTATCCTATCACATTTTCTATTCAGTGTTTTATTTTACCTCCAATTAGTACAAATATATTAATTGTCTACAGGTAATAATGCCATATTTTTTAAGCAATGAAAACAAGGTTTGAGATTTTACTCACCTGCTTCTAAAATGGGGTAGCTTGCACTAGTCAGTTTTGTCACTGTCTAATAGAAGCTAGCCAAACACCTCAGCAAAACATCCATACATTGGTAGAGCATGAGATTTGATCCAGCAAAAAATGATGAGAGCATTTTCTGAATTTGATCATATGAAATACTATGCCATTTAAAAAGCCAAAATCAATGAAAGTCAGTGTTATTTAAGAGTTCCTACAGTCAAGGCAAGGCCTAGAAGCCATAAGTCTCCCTTGCCCTTGTGGCCACGTAAACACAACATTGACAGTCTTCAAATGTTTCTCTTTTATACACGATGAATGGCCATTCATAAATGAATCTTAGCAGGTTGTGCTGGCTTTATTGAAGACTCAGATCTCCTGTAACTATATCAGCCTCTTGCTATAATTCAGGTGGCTTGTAAACATTTCTCCTTCCCCCACTGTTTGCTCCTAGGAATGTCAAAATGACTGAATTGATTCTGAGTGAAGTGAGTACTGGAGTTTTGACTGTGTAAAACTAGATCAAAAACACTTTGCTACTGTAAAAGGAAATAGCCCAGCTTGGGTCAGTGAAGCTTCTTTTTCACAGACCACATTCACTTGTAGAAACTAATAAGTTTTTAGATTAAATGCTTTGTATTTGTTACATTGTGATGATTTCTGGTTATTGACTTAATATCTGTTTAACAATGATGTGGTCTAAATGCAGCTAAAAGTTTCCTGCAATAACTGAAATCCTTGCAATTCATTGGCTGTTGGGCTGATGTTTATTAGTATCCTAAGAATATCAGAGGAATTTAGGTCATTTTTTAACTCTTCCACATGTGAAGCTAACCGTTGTTTGTTTATGGGCTGGTTCTTTTCTGGGCAAGCGTGGGAACTGAGTTCTTTTTGCAGGTGCAAAATAAGCACAAACAACATGTAAACAGATGGTCCAACATCCTTTTCCCCATCTTTGTTAAAGCTGGGCATTTTCAGACAGCCATTCTTCCAAAACAAGTTAGGGAAATGTTTTCTGTCTTGACAATGGGCCACATATTCAGCACATACACCTAAAACACTAATAGATTCAAATAGAAAAGGAAAAATTCAACTTCATTGATGTCTTCCAGTGGGTATTGACGAACAGAACCAAAACTTGTGCTTGGAAAGGAAGAAAATGTTTCATTTTTGAATATGCATCAGTAGATAAGAATATTTTCTCTGAACCCCTTTGATCATCATCGGACTTAGGGTTCCTTGATTTCCTTCCTTTAATGTGAATCAGAACTTCTTTGGTTGTTTTTTGGTTTTGGTTTTTTTTTCCCATTTAGTTTTATATGGAAAGTTTCATGCTGTAATTATTCAGTGTTGCAAGAACATAAGCTACTGGTGCTGCTTCTGCTTTCTTTCTGCTGCAAACGGTAGTATTGGGGACTTCTTAGTGGAAGTAGTGACCTAGTAAGAAATCACTGGGCTATTTAAAACAATTTCTGTTAAGAATCTTTGATTTGATAAGCTCTTCCATGCCTAGTGTTCTACACAATAAGAGTATTGCAAAGATTTTAGAATTTGAAAAAAAAATGTCCTTCTGTAAAAATACTAAAATATCAATATACCTATTTTGTCACATCATTTGTCAAGGATTGCTCTCTGTTATTGTTGTCAGAGTAAGTATATTTCTGCTTAAGTGAAAAATAGTTGGGGAACTCAAAGTTTGTCATTTGTGCTACTCTGCTGTGGTGAGGCCCCATCTGGAGTACTGTGTCCACTCAGGAGAGTGAGGGAACTTCTAGACACAGTCCAACTGAGGGCTACCAAGATGGTGATGGGACTGGAGCATCTCTCTGATGAGGAAAAGCTGCAGAACCCGGGCCTATTTAGCCTAAAGAAAGGAAGACTAATGGGGCATCTCATTAACACAAGTATTTAAAAGAAGTGTGTCAAGAGTATAGGGCAGCCCTTTTTTCTGTTGTTTCCAGTGACAGGACTAGGGGTAATCGACATAAGATGGAATACAAAAAATTTCCACTTAAACATAAAGGAAAAACATCTTTACTGTAAAGGTGGTGGAGCCCTGGCATAGGCTGTCCAGGGAGGGTATGGAGTCTCCTTCTCTGGAGATTTTCAAAATGCCTCCTGGGTGCATTCCTGTATGATCTGATTGAGGGGAACCTGCTTTAGCAGAGAGATTGGGCAGGATGATCTCTAGAGATCCTTTCCATCCCCTGCCATTCTATGCTTCTATATTTCTGTGATCCAACTGAAAAGTAGTGTGTTCATTTGATATTTCTTTGTAATGAGGTTTGTTAGATTTGTTTAAATGTCTTGTAAAAGCTCTGTTCCTCATATGAATAGCTGAAATGAGCACATATCCTAGGAACGAGAGTTTTCCAGAGTTGCTCTGCAACTGCTCGTTGAAGGGGCAGACTTGTCCTGCTTTGGAGAGCAAGTAGAAGCTTGTCATCAGAGAAGGGGATGAGAACTGCTGTGAAAGTGATAAGAACTGCTAGAAAGTTTAGGTCTCACATATATACATACATATGTGTGTGTGTATATGTATGTATAAATGGATATATATACATATTCTTCCTTTTGATGACATGACTGACACTTTTGCTGTCCTGACAATGACTGTCCAGCAGTGACAGTAGGATCTGCATTGGTCATAAAAAAGTGCAAGAAAAGGGTGCTGTTTCTCAGTTTTTCCGGATTCTCTTACCCCCGTAATACGCAAACCCAAAGAAATTGTCCCAGCTGCCTCTTACTTCTTACTTATCCTGAAAAAAGAATCCAATAACTAAAAAAAAAAAGATTGCTTTTTTTTTTTTGTTTCATCCTTAACAATTTTATTCAATTATTTTTGCCAACAGTCATGTTCTGTACTTTGTCACAGAAAAAAGATAACTCCAGATTTTCCTGTGTAACTGTTCTGTCAGAATTGGGCTCTTGATATCTGATGTAAACTGTCTACCTCTTATCTTGCCTACTAGATCAGATATTGAATGAACTTCATAATGAATCATTGTAGTTAAACCCATATATTTCTGTAATATATATTTCTATAATAACCAGACCAGTTAAGAGAAGGTATATACAGGAAGGAAGAAAGCAACTTCTCCTTCATGACCTGCTTGCAGTCACCTGAAATATGCATCACTGACAGGCAAAAATCCTTTTTGTATCAATTGAAAATAGAAAAAAAATCTGCAGATCAACAGAAAAGGAATTTGGGTTCATGTGAGACAGTTTTAAGTACTGTGGGCAGTGTTGGACAAGCCTTTAATGAATTCAAGCCAGGACCCATGGGATATGTATGCTGTGAAGCATACAACAAGCAAAATTTTACCTTGAGACTCCATGTGCAGTCTTTGCGGGTGTTGTGATAGGAGGTTCTCACTACAGTCCGGTTTTGAATCAGAAAGGAAAATTGAGCTTTCCATGTTTTTAAATTTTCATTAAGATGGTGACTGCAGAACATATGACCTGGCTTACAAGGGAATATGTGGATTCTGTTCTGTCAAGGTCTCTGTTTCTGTGTAATCGAAGCACGGAGACTATTTAGTAATTCTGCTTCTGACATGCTTTGTGGCTTTGGGAACTTCACTTGGCTTTATCTTCCTCATAAAGAAGCTTATTCATCTGTAAAATGAGGATAATAATATTTCCCTACCTAAAGAGGGTTGGGAGGCTTATTTTGCTAATGTTTGTGAAGTGTTTTGAGATTCTTATATTGAAAGCTCTATAAAAATGCAAAGTATTTTTTAATCCCTTGGGCCTGCTATTATTTAAATATGTTGGTTATTGTTTTGCACCATTTATCTTTTTCCTTTATGTTATTTTTAATACAATACTATTATTGCTGTTTTACTATTGTATGAATGTGACACAGGAATTAATCTTCCTCTACTGAATATTATTTACGCACAGCAGCATGAGGCTGGTGAGTAGGATTTACCTGTCAGCTGAATGGTAGGCAACATGATGGCAGTGAATTGCAAAGCAATAGCGGCTGAGAATGCAATATTAACAAATCTTATCGCTGCTTATCTTATATCCAAATTGGCTATACAAGTTCTAGCTGCATGCTTACAGCCTTTAATGTAATGGAAACTTACTGGGAAATATACAAATGTTCTGCACTTATAAATGTGATTTGCTAAAAGCTTCAACCAACACAGAATAAAGGTTCTTCCTTTGAAACTCTAATTGGAGGTTAACCTTTAGCTCACAAATCCCAGTAAAGGAAATGGCTTTTCTAATCTTATTTGCTCTTTATGGTTTTACAACATTATGTTGTTATTTCTGAATTGTTTTTTATTTTTTTACATAGTTGACATTAAGAATGCCAACATGACACACAAGACGAGTGATAATTTAAACATTAAGGAATTATCCTAAAAGGCAGATCAATTTTCTTAGTCCAATATCCTGTTACTAACAATAGCCACTATCTGATCCGTTCAAAGGTTTATATCACTAATATTTTCTGTATTTTTTAACATCAAAGACGATCATTATGATCATGGTATGACCGTATGAAGATCTGTAAATGTACAATAATAGCAACAACTGTGAAAATGCTTAATCTTTGCTTGGTGCTGTGATTAAAAAAAAGGATTTACTTCTAATATTATAAGTTTTTAGCCTACCATTGTAATTGAATAACTCTGTATTAAGGGTAGAAAAAGAACCTGTTAATCAGTGCTGCTTTTGTCCACTATCTTGAATATTTCTTTATGGTTCCTTTCGCATTCCAGTGTTGATGACTTGCTGCTCTTTGTTCCATTGGCTTATTCCAGCATTTTTTGTTGACACTACAATCTGTGAGAGTGCCTCATCATTACTATCTGAAAAAGTAAGCCTATTACATGCAGATATCTTTTGGAGCAAAAGGAAGCCATTGCCAAGAATCCACTTAGTTTCTTTCTTATATATATATATATTCTTCATTAATTGCTCCTTAGATCCTTCATAGTTTCATGGTTTATCCTTAAAAAATATACATATATTTAGATTAGTTCTTCTGATTTGTTTTTTAAGTCCTTTCATTCTTTAAATTATGTCTTAAATTTTATGCCATAATTAGTTGCTTCTTGTTTAGTAGTCTCTTCACAGATATCATTTGGACTCGGTTTCCATTGTTTGAATTGGATGCCATTCTCTGGTAGTTCTTAGGTTCAGAAATCTTCTTGCTCTCTATCAATAGTAGGTTTGTTTCTCTTCTCATTTGTTGGTTTCAGGGTTACAGGGTTTTGCTCTGTGTTGAGTCCATTTCTGCTGTCCATTATGTCAACGGATTTCCTCTGTACTTATATTGGAATTCCACGGTAATTTAGAATATAAAGATTTAACTCAGAAAACCACTCAAACTTAAATTTAAAACCCATTGACTTAATGCATGTCAGTGAATTGCTGAATTAGTCCTAAGTATAAGCAGTAAGTGAGTCCTAAATGGGAACAATAACATTTCTGTGATAGCACTTTCTCAGAGATGACGGAATTGACTTGTGTGAGATATTGCCTAATGGCCTTTCCTCTTAGTCTCTCTGGATTCCCTTATGTTTCTGTATACTTTGTCTTCAGGCACCAGTTTTGATTAGTACACCTCTGTAGCAACTGTGTCTGATCAGATATTAGGTTCTAAGCTACTGATCTGGTCAATTCCAAGTTTGTCATTCCCATATTCAGTGGATTTTAATAAAATATATAATATAGGAAAAGAATGACATTTGCATGTAAAAAGTTAAAAAAATAAAATAATATAAAACATCAACAATGAGTTAATCCCAAATTGTATTGATGCTACTATCCAGTAACTCTTTCCTCTCAGATATTTACATTCTTTTTTACTTTACAGTTCATCCATATTTAGATTTTTCTGCCTAACTCTCAAATAATTCTGTAATTAATTCTTAGCTTGCTGCTCGTGATACTACAGCTGACAAATGTTGGGGAAGTGAGGCTTGTGCTTTCTGTGGATATTTGCAAGACCCTTTCTGAAGATTGTGCATAGTGGAACAGCAAGAGCCCAACTTCTCCGTGAAGACAACCATGAGAATACTCATTCAGTGATGATCTGTCCTTTGTTTTTCATTTCTGATTTTGCCACAGGATTGTTGAGCAAATTAGTTTCTCTTGTTGATCTTCTTCCTTGATTTCTACTCTTTATCATTTATACCCTATTTTGATAAGAGCTGTTCCTATTTCCCTTTCTCCACAGTGAAGATCTTAGCTTAATTTGCTGTAAGCACAGTCAGCATTTGCCAAGTATGTTAAGCCAACTACACATAACATAGACCTCATTTACCCTTATGCAAATGAGATTTGTTTTTTTCATTTTGATTTATGTTTACTCAGTGAAATTCTGCCAGTTTACAAAAGAATGAAGGTTTGACCCTTACTGTTCCAAGCACTATTATGTGTTGTATATATGGAAGCAACAACACAACTGTCTAATCATGGATATTCTCCCTGATGCCATATGGAATATAGATGGACTCATTAATTATTAAGATCATCATAATATAATTATACACAGAAAGGCCAAGATTTCTGAAGTCAATGCCACAAATTATATTTATTCCTTCCTTCTTTTAACGAACTAAAGACTTGAGAACAGTTAATAACACTGAGAGCACAGATTTGGTAAAAAGACGATGTTTGCATGAATAATGACAAATAAAAGTGTTTGATGGGGAAACTGTCAGTATTGTGTTGCTAGGACTGTGATAAATGCCATCTATCCTTAGGATCCTGTATAATGTCAGCGTACAGGTCACCTTTGTCCTCCAGCACCTTCTTGTACTTTCTTCCTAAGGACCCACAGTTCATGTTAATGAAAATTAATAGATGGAGCTCTGCAAAGTAAGCATTGTGAGAAAACAATTTATAGGATAGAAAAGATGTTCTGCCATTTACAGTGAAGGGTGAGGACTTATGAGACTTTAACCTGACAGATGACCCCAACTTTAATTTGTCACTGATTGACTGTTTAATATTAGGCAAATAATTTCTGTCCAGTTTCTGCATCCATAACAGGGGAGCTATGCAATTATATCAGAGTTGTAAATTTCCCTTACTAAACAAGCTGATAAAATCTTCATCTCACCAAGAACTGCAAGTCAAGGGAAAAAAGATCCAAGAAAGAAAAATCTCAGGAAGGTGATGACAAGAGTTTGCTGTAAGTTTCACTGCTCTCAGATTGTACGATGTGAATATGAACAGGACTCCTAGAGCAACACTGAAATTTCATCCAAAACACCACCTGCCAGTTTTTCACTCCTCAGCCAGTGCAGTCCTACTGCTAATCAAATCACACTGCCATTGTGTCACAGTCATGACTGTTGCAAAGCCATTTAGGGATCATACATCACCATTGGTGTACTCTGATATAGGACCATGCTTGGAATTTATTCATAAGTACTGAGAATTCTTTGAGGTACTACTATTTCTGCAATGAGATCTAAGGAATATCTCCATCTTTAGGTGGAAGCTCATAGCAGTATAATTTCCACTTGTTTGGGTATTTTTTTTTTTTCTTAAAATGGACAAATTTTCCCATTATTTTTAACAGAAGCCAGTAACGCTCAAGGGTTTTTCTTGATTTGAAAGATCAAATTGAGTCTGAAGTTTTAAACATCAAATATTGTTTATGTGTGTTTGCACTTATGGAGACAAACTTTGATATGATGGCTGTGGCTTGACATCAGAATTAACCACAGTGCAATATTCGATAAATATGGATTTTTTTTCAGCATCTGTGTCAAATGAAGCACCATGAAATGAAAATCAAAGATCACCATCACATGACAATACGCTGATAGTGTGCCTCGCAAAAGGTCAAATGAAGGATACTTTTTAAATAGTTATTTTACTTCAGATATTTCTGCCTTTTCTCCTAAAGAGACATTATGATACAGGAAGAACAATTGTATTTGCCCAGGACCAAGGGATTGCCTTTGTACTAAATCTCATTTTGTACAACTGATAATGTATTTTTAATTATGGTTTTTCCATCAGGCTTATACTTTTTACAATAATCACAAGCACAATGAAGCAAAATTAAGGAGTTTACGAAGTGTTTACAGTGCCATAACACTCTCTCTTATGTGCTATTCACAGAACAGACCTAGAGGCACCAAACAAGAGGTTCCACAAAATGAGAGAAAAGAAAGAATCCAAAATCCACTGAAAAATGAAGATTTGGTAGATATTTTATATCAAAGGACTACTGATTTCAGCTGAAATACACTGATTCTGCTTTTGTAAGAGGTATCAGAAATAGGAGATGGTGCAATTGGAAAAGAGCTTGCAGCAGAATAGAATATAAATCAGACTCTTCATTCCTTCCCTTGCACTAGCACTGATCTGACTGCTGTGACAGACTAGCATGTCTCTATATTGAATTAACATTTTGCACTGAATTCAGCTAAAGCAGCTGCTCTGCTCAGGAAAGATTCTTGAAGCCTCTTTGAAGGTCAACAGTAAGAAGGCATAAAAAGAGCTTTTGACCACCTCTCATTGGCCCATCACTACAGAAAAATATTCTGTCTATATAGATGCTAATACAGAGTACAGGAAAGATCTGGGAAAGATCTGACCTAGAATGAAGTCACTGTGTATATGAGTACAAGCACAAAAGTGGCTTAAGAGCAGAGTACTGTGATGTGCAAAGAGACGCTGATATGTAAAGAATTTAATGAAGGATTCACCTGGCCTGAAAAGTGACGTTTCCCTGATATCACAAGAAGGGTAATATAAGACATTAGCAACTTAAAATCTCTATGTCGTGTTTGTTTTAAGATTGCAGGCAGTCTCAAAGCAATTTTGAAAGTTTTTTGCTAAGCTTCCTTTCCTTTTTCTGTCACCTCATGCCCAAAGAAGACAAGAACCTGCAGATTCAGAAAAATGTTTGGGAGTTTAGGAAGCATCCAACAACAAATCAAGAGCTTTCTAGTATGTCTGTGGAATTGTGCCCTATTTTTCAAAGAAGGAAAGAAGAATGTTCGACATTCTTCAGATATATAAGCTGAATGAGGAGGCTGAGCAGATGTGTTACATATGTAAGAGAAAGTCTATAAATGTGAATGTTGTCCAGATTCTACAGTTTTGGAAGGAATGACTAAAAATATAATCTACAGGCAGCCATTGTTTTAAAATACAGAATATTAATTGGTAAAATACCTTATTATTTTGCAATGACTGAGCCCATCTTCATTACAGGTTCCAAGAAAGCAAGTGCAATTTTCTTATCTGACCCATTGGGATATTTGAATAAATTATAGAGAAAAAGAAGTTACAGCTAACTGTAACAGCAAAGTGGGAATGTATTGAATTACTCAGAAGAGATAAAACCAAATTATTTTTGTTGTGAATTTCTTACAGCAGCATTCTTACCAGCCTAATCGTAGTTCAGGATATTGAGAATTCTCTGTCTTAATCACTTGTTCTTCCTCTGACTTTGTCTTTTGGAGAACATTTTTGTTATGTACATACAATATATACTGATGTATGACCATAAATTGCAGACTGAAGTTAAAAACAAGCTTCTGAATCTCCTAGTACTTGGAAAATGTTTTCACTTCAACCATTTATTTATCCAGGGTTGAGAGTATATCCCACTTTTGCCTTTGTTGCAAAATCAAACACATATGTACTCAAAGTGAAAAAAACCACTTTTGGAGAAGTCTTTATGTCATGTAGAAAAACTACACTTACTGTCTAACTCGATTTCAATTTGATACTTTCAGGCTACTTCACAAATTCAAGTATTCAATATAGTAAAAAAAACCAAAAACCAACAAAGCTTGAAACAAGAGATGCCTTATTTGCTGCATCTGCTCATAAGGTACTTTGCAGCACAAGAACACTCAGAGTGATAAGCATCACACATTGGGCCATCTCAATCACAATACTGCTTAGTATAGGAAGATACTATCCAGTTTTTCTGTCCATTTGAGTCCTTTATAATATGCTTCAGCACTGAATCCCTCAGTCATTTGTCCAGATGAGAGAATTCCCATGCAGTGTGTGCAGGACCACCTTGGCCAGGTCTGTGTAAGCATCCATTGGTGTAGTTGTGTTTGGGAAAAAGTGTGCAGGGTGGACTGAATTACTCAGCTCCAGGTTAGTTCAGGAATGCCTCTACTTTGCAGTCGCATCATCATGGAACTTCTGTTATCTCCATTCTCTCATCGTACAGTTGCTAAGGCACGTGCCTTCAATTATCCATACTTCCACTTTCTCTGAGTTATCTCACTTTTCTGTTATCTTTGTTAATTGAGCTCTGGCTGCACACTTATTTTGGTAAATGATGAACTGAAGGGCAGAGAGTGGGAATTAGTTGCCCAAGGACACAGGAATTTGAGAGTAAAGTCATGGAGACACTAAACCACATTAATTATGTAAGTAACCTGCTACTTAAATGGGGATGCAAGCACAGAAGCAAGTGGAGTGCAGAGCAGTGGAAATTGGAACCACTTGATCTATTGAAACAGAGCAGTCCAATGTGTTCTAACTGGCTCATTTTTCCAGTTTGACTTCAGTTTGTTGGCCCTGTGTGGTGTTCAAGTGAATACACCTGGCTTCAGAAGGGCTCATGATCTGGGACCACAGCCACCTGGAGTTAGGCTGTAATTGTAACCTAGAGGCCTGACAAGCAACCACCCCAAGCGCCTCCCAACTTCAGTTGCTTACAGCTCCTGTTTCAGTGTTCAGACAGACAGAGGAGCTTGGATTTCTCTGCGTCTGCCTTTAGGAAGATGTTCTTTGTGTGCTCTGTTTCTTGGCTGTGAATTTTGGATTCATATGATATTGGGAGGCATAAATGAAGCTCTGTCTTCATTTCAGTTTCTGTGTGGCTGCTTTCCATTGGGACTATGTCCTTTTAAGTACACTAATACAGAAAGGCAAGCACACTGCTTTCTGTGTTCTTGAATCTGACTAAGGGGAAATATTTATGGCCTTACTTATAATTGCAGACCTACTATAATTATAGTTATATATTAACATTATACTTTCCAAGCAGCATTAATAGAAATAAAGGTAATAAAAGTATTAGCTGTCTTAATGCTGAAGCTATCCTTACTTACTGTTCCTTAGAAACGAGAAGTTATGCATACTCCTGTGACTCTGTAAAACTCCTGTGGTCTGGCATTTCTTTGTCAGCTGATCACAATTTAACTCCAAAAAGCCTGAGACTGGTGTATAGAGGAAGGAAGAGCACGTACTTTTTTGTAATGGCACTTGTAGAGTCAGCTGAGGTAGCCATGATTCCAGGAGCTCCTGCAGAGCAAACACCTTCAAATCCAGCTGGGACCCCCACAAGCCCCTCCCCAATCTCATCTGAGAATAGCTCCACAGAAGGCAATGAATCCAGTGTGACATTGCCACTATATCACAGCTCAAAACTCAGCCAGGCCTCACTGAGGGCTCTTGCAACAAACTGCAGCCTGGGATGAGCAGAGATGGGCTTCAGCAGCAGCAAGACCAGCTAACCAGCCCTGGCTGAGGGAGAACAGCTAAGCACTTGCCTCATCAGGCAAATTTGCCCTTCACAACTGAAAGAAGAGACTTCAGATCAGCTCTCAGAGCTGCTTTTGTTCTTGCTACATCCTACAAATTAATACCAGTGACTTGAAATAAAAGTTCTTTTACTGAGCCTCTCTCTAACATGAGCATTTCCATAAGACAAGTTGCACCCTCACTTTCTGTTATATTCCCACCATTTAGTCATGTCTCTATTTCATTATAAGGATTAGCAAATGAAACAACCATTTTGTTTTCTTAGCTCTCCTGTACTAAATAGCTCACATTCATGCTTATCTCCTCAGACACTGTTTTGGCATTTGTTTTGTGCCTGGTTGTTGCTTGAGGTGAAGAACAAACTGATTGTGCCTTGGAGCACCAAACTTTCTCACAAAGATTATCTTGTCCCTTTATCTGATGTCTCTACTTAAAGGCTCTGATAAAATTATTATTGAAGAAGAGTTAAAAGGATATGCATTTGAAACAATAACAATATTTTTAAAATTTAAATTATAGTTTAAACATTCTTTTCCCCAAATTAATCAATGGCATTGCAGAAAAGCTACCTTTACATTGCTCATGGTGTAATATAGTGCAAGGGATAGTTCTAAAGAGAATTATAAGCTGAAATAACTAGAAAAATTATTTATAGTGTAGAAGAGTAATGGAAAAAAAGTGAAGTGAATCAGGAAATGCAATGAATTCAACGTCCAGGCAGGGATTCAGGTTCCTCAGGTTTACACTCAGTTATGAATCCTGAAAGGTGGCTTACTTATATTCAGAGCCAGCTTTATAATCAGTAGAAATATTGAAGGCATTAAATGGAGATGATTGGTTAGGCAGAATAGAGATCTAGACGAGGGCTAATTTGCTTCTGATGTGTGACAGAATTGTGCCATTATTTCTAGTTTACACTACTTTTAAAGAGAGACAGTATATGATATCCAGGTCACTGGATTTGGTTTGAGCTCATATGCAGCTTGTAGATGATTGTGAGGAGGCCTGTTAAAAAGAGATATTTGATTAACCACACTCTCACTATCCCCTGTCAAAAGCAAATCCTAAACTGCTCTTGCAACCAGCAGTCAGACTACCCTTTCCTACATCTTGTCAGCTAGCAATAAAACACCATATGGTGTCCTGCCAAAAATAAATTCATTATAGTTTCATTCTGGATTTTCTTAAAGAATTTAGGGACAGAGCTTCAGCTAATGCAAATTTAACACAGTGCTGCTGAAGTCAATGCATCTGTGACATTTTATACCGAGTATTATGAACTAATATTTCTACCTTTTTGGAAGGAATACCATATCCTTTCTCCCCACATTTAACAAGTTTCATTGCATAGTCTCCGATAGCCATTTTACCCAGAATTTAGGGCTTGGTGCTCCTCGGTATACAGCCATTCACAGACCATGTCATTCTGTGTATTGAATTAGACTAATTCACTGTTAAAAATGTCGTAACCATTATCACTTAATGTCTTTGTTTATCACAGTCTGAGACTCTAGGACACCTATTAGCTTCCTCTGGTGACACAGAGGAGTATTCATGCAAGAATATTTTGAAAGCCACTGGCAAATGAAGAACTGTGTGATGCTTAGGTTCAGCGTGTGTTTAGTTATACCTAATTTCAGCCATTGAATGAGGACAGAAGTCTTCAATTGTACCCTTAACCTAGACAGATAAATAATTCTAATAGTAAAGCATTTTAAAAGAAGCCTTGAGCATTCTTCAGACAAATCAATTAAGACTCCTTTCAGAATTGTTATTATGCCCTAGCAATTAGTCATTGTTTAGTCAAGCTGTGCATACTTATCTCTTTTATATATCACTCCTTCCAGCCTCACAATAACTTCTGTTCTTTTTCTCCAAGCTCCCTTCAGCTTATCTGTGTCTTCCTGGCAATGCTGTGCCCAGAAGTGAGTATGAGTTTGCTGGCAGATGGTAAGCTGCAAAGTTACAGAGCTACAAACCACAAAACGGGGAGTCTCTGCCACCCTATTCCAAAAGTGAATATTAAAATAGCTAAATGTATATTACCAGCAGTCAGTACCAGCTGCACAACATGTAGGTGATAATAGCCCAAGAGGGAAAAGGTGATTATTGAATCTGCCTTTAACATTTATTAGATGTCCTCGTGAGAATGCTTTTATCTAGTTTCTCATGCCACAAATAAAACTGATTCACTGACTGCTGCTGCCCCATATGCCTTGCCTTCCAGAGTTGGGGAGCATCAATGTGAAAGAAGCTTTTTAGAACTCTTTTTCAGCATTTCCAAAATTAACTAACTTGTTTTCTGCAAACAGATGGGGGGTGACCTGGGATTTGGAATTCAGATGCTTTTCAGGCAAAAAATTATTTTAAAAATCTCTTCAGAAGAGATGTAGGAAGGAAACAGGTGCTTTCAGGAAAACAGTAGCACTTATTTATCAAAGACACAAGGAGAAGTTCATCCATTTTATTCCTCCCACTTGGTGACAGAGCTAAAAAAACAGTGGTGTTTGGTGCCACAGTGACACTCAAGATGCCACACTGGTGAGAATTGTCAGGCATTTTAGGAATTGAATCTGTCTATCCCAGTATGTCATCCTGTGCTTAATCAACTAATTTTTTCAGACGTCTTACCAAAATGAGTTCAGCTCTGTTCTGCTCTGACAACACAAGTAATACCAGATGGCTTTGTCCTTGACCCCCGCATGGCCACCCATCCTTGTGAGGCTCGCACTTATGAGCAGTCTCTTAGTACATGCCCACAAGCTCAGGCTCGCAGTTGTAGGAGCCATAGGCCGCGGTGGAGGTGGAGGTCACACTGCAAAGGACAAAGCCTATGGGTTAGCATTGTGTGTGCTTGACACCATGTAATGAGGGGACTCTACCAAAATTCAGCTTTTCACCTTGCTTAATTTCTGTCCCCTCCATTAACCTCCTGCAACCCTGGGTGTTTCTCATTGGCTCCTTTTTAAGCTTTGCTTTGCAGTATAAAATTTTATCCCTGTCCTGTTCCCATGTGGTCTAAATGTTCCATGTTTTTTTAAATATGAGCACCCAAAATGTTGAGCCAAACAACAACAACAACCATGCTTTTGCATTGTAAATGTGTGCTGACTCTACTGTTCATATTTTCTTGTCTATACTTTTAGGACAAAATTTGATAGAAGATGTCTGTGCTAAGCATAGATTTTTGAGCTTTTTGTCACCTGGTGAAGAACAATGCTTCTCCCCAGTTTAGATTTGTCCCATTCATTTAACGAATTTCCATTTACTCTAAACCTGTTTTGCCATTTGGTAGTGCAAAGATGTACCAAGCATCAAGAACTTAGGAGTTAATACATAAATAATAGTAAAACACCATCCTTAAAAATGTCACCTCATAATTTGTTTAATACATCAGAAAAACATATCTTTTCCAGTAAGGCTTGCTGCATATCTATATGTCAACCACTGATGATTAAAGGCTTTTATTATTTTTTTTCTTTTAATGGAAAACATACTGATCTTTTGGTTTTGATCTTGTTTTAAATTTGTTTTTTTATGACTCATTCCAAGGAAAGAATTATAGGCTGCATAGACTCCATTGTATTTTTCATGCATGTTATGGATTAAAAGCAAGTGAAAATGCTGGTTTTGTTTTAGGTTTCATTTTACAGTTACAATGGTGAATACATCTGTTTGTATCACCAGTCTAAAGTTTATCATTTTGTGGTTCTCAGAGGTTATTTATAATTGCATTATAGGATGTTTCATGATTATTTGGAATTCTGTTTACAGAGGCAGAATTTCAGTAGCTCGCTTGTGACCAAGAATGTGAAGAAAACACCCTATAATTCATTTTTAAGTACCCTCTAGAAATAATATAATCATGTTGTATGACAGTGTTGGCCATACAGGAAAATACTATCATTTAAAAAATTATTTATATTATAACCTTTGATCAAGCTTAGATGTGGGCAGGCTGACACATTAACAAAGACTGGGGAAGTTACAATGAGAATAAGACAAATTTTTTGGTTTTAGATTTGATCTTGAGTCAGTACTGGTTTCAAAAATGAGAGCACTTCACTGATGTATATTATAGACAGATTTTTTAGGCCAAAAAAGGAAAAAGCAGCTTTCTCCTCAGGTATTTTCAACCAGAAATAGAAATGTAAAGCATATTGTGAGCTCTTAAGATTCACAACGGAGTAGCAGAACCATGAAAGGTCACCGAAGAGACCTCTGCCTTGTCTGAAGAAGACGATTTCTCTTCACCTAAAGGGAAACCTCACTATCCCCACACCCCATGCCAAAACCATGGCACCTCAGCTGCTCAAAACAGCCATGGCCCCATTCCTCCCTTGGGGACCAAGGTCTGGTGAATGCACATTAGAGGCATCTAGAAACTGTATCATAGGACTCACATCAGGGAGAAGGATGTGTAAAGGTGCTCAGCACCCACTCACTGTCTGAAATTTAAAATGGTGCAATAGTGTGAGACTTAAAGGTATCAGTAAATTCAACAACAGCATTAAATTTCAGTCTTTGTTATTTCCCTCACACACTGTGAAAAGACTTCAGAGCTAGAAAAAAACAGTCAGCATTTTCTTTCACAAGCCATTGCACAAAATAAATATGTAGCAGAAAATGGGTATAGATGTCTCCCTCACTTTCCTTAATAGGACTAAACACCAAGAGCAAAGCTTGTACATTCCGATCTGTAACAAAAATGCAATCCTGTTCCTAAACAATATAAATAGCCAGAAATACAACTGATGGCATTTTTTTTTCTTTCCTTTTAACTTCCTTGTATGTTATTCGCTTTTGCCTTGTCCTTTGTCTGTCTGGACAATAAATAGTCTGGAGCAGGAACAATATAGTGTTGTGTATTTGTAAAATGTGAGGCAGAAAAGGGCCATTAGCTTGACTAAATCCTCAGAAGTAGCAGATTGAACTCAATAAATAATGACTAAAAAATAATTCAATGTTCAGGATATTTTTTTTACCCTAAATAAATATTTGATGCATTCAAACTGAAGTTACTAACAATATTTATGTGTAAAATCAGTGTTTCACAATCAAAAGCAAGGCCAGTAAGCTCACAGAGAAAGATAGCAAGGAAATAAAGAATGAAACTCAGAAATGGTGAAAGAATGTCCTGTGAGGACATTCCCACACAGGAGAGGAAATACTGGAAATGTGCAGTCTTTGCCTTAGAGAAATGTTGACATGTTTTTTTGTTGGTTTCCTAGTCTGGGATAATTATTAGGGAAAAATAATTCACAGATTGTGTGCAAATCACCCATCTATGGATTGAAATAATGGATTATGAAAGAAAATTTCATACAAAATAGCCATGAAGTCTTAGGTGTCCAATATGAGTAATAAATCATAGAATCATAGAATAAATGGTACAGATTTTATTTGTTCAACTGTACTTCAAATGCTTTCAATTTCCCTAATTATAAGAATTATAGGACAGATTTACTGTTCTCTGAGAAATTTTCCATCTTGTACACACTCCTTAGGAAGCCCAGGGCATGTGACAGTGGTGACAGCTGAACAAAATAATAATTTACAGGTTATGAAGAAAATTCATTTCTATCTATCTGAGGAAAGAGTGAGTAGAGGGCACCCAGAGCTGCTTGGGAAATAAAATTTTAAATATCACATTTTACCATTGCAGCTTCATGATTTTTTTTTCCATTATTCGGTGAGAAATTTTTTCACACATCATAAAATATTTCTAGCGGGAGGGAAAGTGGGTCATTTTTCTCAGGAAATTGAAGGCAGGTGTTCAGTTCTTCATTGGGCAGTAGTTCTTGGGAAGAGGACTCTGAAAGCTAAACAAAGTGCTTTGGAGGCATTTGTAATGAACCGACAACCCACAGATAGCAAGAGAAATATTTTATGTGATCAACCCACATGGCTGCGGTATGTCACTTGCCTCATATTACATTATCTGACGTAGGGCATGCTCCTGTCTCATAACCTGAAATGTGGACTTTGGGGAAACACTGTCTAGGTCCCACAGCTCTCTATTTAATAACTGGCAGCTTTAATGGTCTGTGAGATGTATTTCCCTAGGAAAAGGATATTGTCTTCCTGCACATTAGCTAACACTAAAACCAACCTAACCTAAAAGTGTTGGGAAAATGTAATTAACACAAATTATCCAGACAAACTCAAACCTGAATATCTTTATAGTTTATATTTTACCCTTCTAAAGTGAATGGAGGCTATGAAAAAAATCAGTAGAACATTTCTAAATAATCTGAAAATTTTGTTTTCAATTTGATTGGAAACACTTTCAAGTTTTTACTTTCTCCTCTGAAAAATAATCAAGAACTCAAAGGAAGCAGAGGGTTTATTTCTCCTCTTATTTCCAAAGAGAACATCTGTGTTGTTTCTGATTTCATTAGCAAATTCTGAAAGAATATATGAGAATATTTTAGTAAGGTCAATGAAATATTCACTTTGTTCAACAAAGAAAGACATATTGCTAGAGAAAAAAAGCAGTTTGCAGAGAGCTTTAAAGATACTGTTATTTCTTATTGCCTATGCTATTGATTCATATGACTTTGGGGACTATTCTTGGTGAAATGTAAGGTATAAAGACAGGTTAACTCTGCATCAGAGTGTATTTATTCAAAAATTTTCTCATTATTTTCTTTGCAATTTTTTAATCTGTGTTGCACCCATGGTCCAGATGTGCAGTGAGGAAGTCTGGGGCTGCCCTGCCTCATGACCTGATCTATCCCTCATCACAAATCTGAACGCAGAGTTGCATGAGGGGATAATACTGGTGTTGTCACTTTTGTGATTCTTCATGCCAGAAAAAGGCATATCTGTGTCTGGCAGACAGAGCTGAGCAGCAGAGAGGCTATCGGGGTGATAGTAGGCTGTGCAGGTAGGAGCCAGCTGCCTGACACCCATGGTTAGTACAGGAGATGTGACAGATCTGCCAGGACACCACAGAGGCACCCAAGAGCAGGGAGTAAACTGCTCCCTGAACTTTTGCTTTATAGCCAATAATTTCAGTGTCCCCAAGGCGTTCCACTATCTTCTGCACTCAGATTCTGCCTTTCTATCTGTCTTGCATGGAACCATAACCACAACACCTTGAATCCAGTCTCGGAATTTGAAAATTGGAGGCTGAGAAAATGAATCAAGAGGAGGAAGTAATTAGACTTGAGATGTCATACTAAATTACAGGCCTTGGTTAGCCAAGCAGCTTGCCTCTGACAGCACCAGTTGGATGCAATGAATAGTGGACAGTGGTAGAGCTTAATATTTTAACACCTGTTTTATTTTGCTTGCAGGAGACCAGTTACACATTCACATTCAAATAAATCTGCAGTTGCAGGCAGCTTTTTCAGAGGGAGAACTGTGTACTGCCTGTTAGCTCAATAATGGCCACTTTAAACCTCTGCAAAGCTGAAATGTAAGTTACAGATAGAACTGGCAGAAGAAGGAAAAATGGCATAAACTTCTGGTGTTTTTCAAAAAACGACTCATGTTTCCAAATTTTGCTTGGCTTTGTAGCTTTCTTTGAGGTGAGGGAAATGTTGTAGCAGGTCTACCTCATACAAAAAATAAGACATAGAGAAAAAAATGTCATTTAGTTTGAGTCCAGCCTGTAACTTGGTCTTTAGGGCTGTCACCTGAATCAGTGACAGATATAATTCTTCTTAGCTTCTCTGGATAATGATTGAAAATGCTGTGGTGTACTTTCTGTGCATACGTATATGCAAGTAAATAGAATTCAATATCTATATATTTGATGTGTACCTGTAGAGAACAAGAACACTGCAGGTTATTAATCAAGAAGAACTAGAAAAAAAAAAGACAATATTTTGTTATTACACGTCTGAATCTTGTGACTTTTTCCCTTATGTCCCTTACTGATCTCAGACTTTGGCACCTGTCCTTGTAAATCTGGATTCAACCCCACTGATGGATGGCTACTGTGCAGTCAGTGCACACCCTACTTGGGTGTGTTCTTCTTGATCCAGTATCCTATGCTGCCAGGCTTGTTGTCAGCATAGACTCATGGTATAATTTCAGTTGAAAAAGATTTCTCAGATATCAAATCCAATCACTAACCTTGCACTGCCAAGCCCATCACTAAACCATGTCCCTCAGCACCTCGTCTATGCATCTTTTAAATATCACCAGAGATGGTGACTCTACCACCTCATCTACCAACTTGGCAGCTCATCTGTCAGCATGCAGTGTCTATGCTTCATATAAGAGCAAAATAATACCAAGGGATAAAAATAGCTGTTGGAGAGAGATGCCACCACTCTGACACAAGATGTGGAAGGAGTACTTGAGGCTCAAGGAGCTGCTCTGCACCATAAATGCCACTTATAACAGGAGCATGATTCTGTTTCTACTGTTGTAGAACAATTTGATTTTCAGAAATATTTTCTGAAAAAAATTTAAAAATAAAGAATTTTGATTTACAACTGAGTTTTAACTGGTCTTCAAACTTCTAACAAGTAATCAACACGAGTTTATAGTTTATGATTATTGCAACATGTCCTTTGTTAAAGCTGTGAAATGGTATGCTGTTGGAGCCTTGATTTCATCTAATAATGTACAACTAACCTACTTCATCAGCAATAAAATTGAACTTTAATTTTTTTTTTTTTTTATCAATATCATAAGTTTTGAACTTGTACATGTTCAGTGCTGGATATTACCTGACTGAATTCATCAGAATCAATATCATTGGCTATAATTCAGCAATTGATCCTCAATATTTCTTGTTTCTACCAAAAAAAAAAAACAAAAACCACAAACAAAAAAAAAGGAAAATACTTCATTCAGTCACAGGAATGGTTAAAGAAAATGTCTGGGCTATGATTAGACTTAGAATAGAAATGCAATTTAAAAATCTATGTTATCCTGTGAGGGCAAGTTTTGGTCTGTTCTTCAATGCAGCCATTGAAATCAAAGCACCAGACCAGCAGGTTGGGACTAGAGGATGTTTTTCCTGGGCTGTGTAAACAATCTCAATTAAAAATCGACTGAATTCAGACCTCAAGTACTTTGGATTAGACATCTGTAGATCCTGT
The DNA here is from genome assembly GCA_013401255.1 of Urocolius indicus. Taxonomy (NCBI): domain Eukaryota; kingdom Metazoa; phylum Chordata; class Aves; order Coliiformes; family Coliidae; genus Urocolius; species Urocolius indicus. The sequence continues at coordinate 59,649 of WBNH01002120.1, read as the reverse complement.
GTGGGCAGAGGAATACCACATACTATACTGGCACCTTTCCTATCCTGAAATGAGCCCTACCCTAAACCTTGCTGACCCTATTCATCTCCCTCTAGTCCTGTGAAGGTCTGCAGGTGGAAACGATGGCTCAGCATCAAGCTACTCTCCCTTCCCACTCATTTCAAGAGCTTTTTCCTTCTTGATGACAGGTAAAGTGCAGCTCTTGAGTTTCACTAGTTCAGAAAACAGCAGACTATAATGAGTATGATGAGGTTAAATGGTGTTCAGTAGGCCTAAATATAGTGGGATTAAATATTCTTAGTTTATGTCCATTATCCCTGGCATTCAGTAGTGCAAGAATATCAGCGATGCTCTATGATATTAAAATTATAATTTAATCATTGAATTCATCTTCTTTAGTCTTCATCATCCAGTGCAGAATGTCCTCACAACGTACTTAGCAGTTAATTTAGATTCCAGGTGTACTTGGCTGGTGATGCAGATAGATTGTATTTATGTCAGTGTGATGATTAAGAGCCCTAACGATTAGCTGAGATTATTGTGAGCTAGAGAATAATTTTTTCCATTTTTTCCCAAATTTTGAAATCCTTATCTTGGTTTTTTTTTTTTTTTTAGTAAAGGAACAAATATATGTCTAACAAATATAAACATTATTTTTCAGACACTCTGCAAATAGCCTGAAGACCTCTTATCCTGGAGTACAGACAACCTACATGAGAATCTACAAAAAAAAATCTTTGGAAAAATCATAAACAAAAGCAAGCAGAAAAAGTAAAAATACATAGAGAAAACTATTCTGAGGTTTCCTGGGAAACTGAAATTCTGTTTTATGAGAAATTTTGACATAATGGGTGTGGATCCTGAAACTGTAATGGGAAGTGTTAACAGGACTTACCCAGTGATATTGAAAAAGATACCAATAATCAAGAATTAAAATAATTCTGCAGTATTATTTGATCATTAACCATGGTGTTTGTCTTAATAGCATCACAATATATGATATACAACATATGAAAAAGTTATCATTTAATAACAGTATTGCAGTGTTTCTGTCTTAAAATAATATTGTTTGCAACAGTACTGCTAAAACAGTACTTCAGCGTTCACATTTTTCTAGCAACGATCTGTGAAAACCCACAGTCTTGCACAATGCCTTGTTTCAATCCTGCTCAGGATTGTTTATATAGACCTGAAATTTCACAGGATGTCATTTTGTTCCACTGAGTGGTTTTACACTCTTCCTTTTACAGGTAATAGATGTGTACACTAGTAATATAATTTAACTTATTTTCTCTGAAGTTTTTGTGCAGCCTGATTCTTGCATAGCTTCCAGACCCACACAGACTCAATGCAGGCAGGATGAGTGCAAGAGCTGTTTTGCAGTATCACTCAGAATCAGCAAACACTGCAGCACGATTCCTAGTGTCACTGAAACACTTCCCTGGCACTGGACTAGTGATTACAATGACACCTTCAGCTTGTACTTAGAAAGCAGAGAATTAACACCTGTCACCTGCATGTCTAGGAACCAAGCAAGAGCTGTTTCTCTCCTTGATGCCAGCTGAAGACATGTGCATTCATTAAGCAACAATCGTTTTGTAATCAGAACGCTTTAACCAATACTTTTGTCCAACATTCGTGGAACTCGCTTTGATCAATTTGCTCTAACTCTTGCTAGTTTGCAATTTACTTGCTCACCCTAATGATTTCCAGCCTGGCACAAGCATTTTAGCAAAAGTGATAATTTTTGATCCTTCTGCTTAAATAAACATTGTCGATACTGGCCTCTGAGCCAAGCCGTGGTGGCTGGTTAACCTTCTGCATTACGTGTGGAGCTAGCACAGCATGCTGATCCTCTAGGCACTAAGCTCCAGCGTCCTTTCTTGTCTTTTGTAACCTCATAGGCTGCTGTGTTAATATGCAGACCATTACTACTTTGCTGATGAGACAGACTGCCGAGGATCAATATGTCTCTGCATTTGTCAGCCCCGTATACCCCAGAATTAAGTTCCCAGCTCTGCTGGCAGTGATCGTGTCCTGCTGTGTAATCGCAGAGCATTGTCGATTCCTTATACTGCATGACCGTACACCAGGCTTGGTGGGGAGCTTTGCAGAACAAGTAGGAAAGATCCAAATGTCGTATTTGTTTGGCTCCCACTGCTTGAGTAATAGTAGGTGCAGCCAGAATACCTGAGGACAGCTTGCTTACGGGATCACTGCAGCTCAACAGCTAACCATTGATGTTGTCAGGCAGACTTGGGAAAGATGCCCAAATACTATCATCTAGAGGACATTGCATTTTAATGAAAGACAAAAGAAAAATCAAGATTAAAAAAAAGAAGAAAGGTAAACTCCCTAGTCAAACATAATAAACAAAAGAAGACATCTAAAGGCACTTTTTTTCTCCTTGCTGTGCACTTTCCCATGCCTTTGTCTTGTTGCTGCAGCTTTAGGGAAAACAGCACTGGGATTCACAGGAACTGAATACAGTAACATCATCTACCACAAAAACTCTTAATTATAGAGGAAGAAAAAAAGTCAATTTCACTACAACAACGATTATGCTTGACACTTCTAATTGACATGATTTAAAATCAAGTACAATGTCTTCTTTTCTGTTTTCACAAGATACCTATTTCTAGTTACAGTTTTCCTGGACATTTTCAGAAATAGGTGTTTCTTTGTAATTGTTACAAATACCATTAGTAATGTGATATTTTTTGTCATATTAAAAAACAAGCAACAGAAATCAGTAACAAAGGTTCACATTATAATAATTCACAGTATAAAAATGTGTTTCTTCTTTCTTTTATAGCTGAATACTTGGACACAATATCCATATGTTATATTTTAATAGAACACAGAATCATAGACTCATGGAATGGCATAGTACATTCTAATCTAAATATCCTGAGTTATTTAGATGTGAAGCCTGACCAGAGTTTTTTTATATGTATTGACAGAAGTTTTTTTATAGATTAAAATATTGATTTATCATTGCATTACCTTATATTATCTGTCCTATCTGTCTGAAAACAGCATTGTGTAGAAATTTGGGGATAATATGGGATGTATTTCATGCTACCTCCTGAAGTACTAATAGACTCTTGCATATTAGACAGATCCAGGGCTCCAGATCAGGTGTCTCAGGTGTTTGTTTAACCAGTAAGGTTGCATAAGTTATGCAATCTCATTATTTTAGATGTGTGAACACAAGTCTGGGTCATGCCATATGGAAGTGGCAATCCTTGGTGGCAGCAATACTTGTTTCAGATCTCTACATGTGCAAAACCTTGGGCTGAAGGAATGACACACTTTGGAGTTTCTCTATTGTTGAAGTACTTTGCTTTCTCACATTTTCAGAAAGAAACATTCTAGTAAAATATAGGAGGCAGAGTACTGTTGCTGAGGTAAGTAAGTAAGTATGAGAGAAGACAAAAAAGTGACTGGGACTTCACAAGTAATATTTTGATGTGGTTCACTCTTGAAAATAACTGTCTAAAATGCAGAGCCCTGAGGATGTCAGGAAGTCAAAGAGAACCTCTGTTGATTTTTATTATGCAAGAAGTGGTGGATTTTAAGTGCATCTTGAACAGATGTCCTCACAACCTTGCTCATCTTGTCTTTCTGATGGCTTGCATGAATTCTACAGAACAAATCAAACCTATGCCTTTTGTTTCCTTAAACAGGTAGGGTTTTCCAGCTTTAGGAGTGGCCCAGATATCAGGTGATTCATGCATCCCATCTCTAACTATGAACCTTATGGAAGAGGATAAAACTAGCATGTGTGAAGTAAGCCTTCTCATGTCTGTCTTCCTAAATTTTGATACATTTATGCTGTAAAGAGATAATACAGACAAGATGAAAGAGGGAAATTGCAAGCAGGTTTTGCGACATATGAGTGAATTCAGACAGTGGTGCTGTGGTTCTGTTCAGGGTAATATAAGATCCTCAACTGCAGAGCAGAAACACCCTGTCCTTTCACCAGTGGAAGAACTTCAGGCATACATGGAGCAATTACATTCCCACAACATTGCCTACGAGCTGATAAGCCACAACCATGACATGTCCACCTCCACGCTGGTAGCTCTACGTGGAGCCCAGCAGTCTGGGAAGCCCTGAGTTGCTTGCTCAGGACTCTTTGCTTGAACAATTTGCCTTGGAGATATCCTTCTGTTTCCTGAGGAATCTCCCAGAGGAGCTGATGAATCAGGCTAGATTTGGACAAACCTTACACTCAGTGACAGTTTAATCAACACAAGAAAGTAAATTTCATTTATTTCAATGACAATTTTTTTTTCACGAAAATTGTGAGTTGAGAAATTCTGTTCCCTTTCAAAATTCCTGAGCATCAAAGCACTTAATATCTGTAAATGTTTTCTTTTTTTTGTCTTAATGATAGTTTTCTCCTCTGATCTAACAACCAATTAAGTGTATCTATCCATAAACAGATCTCTTTTTCCTCCTACCCTGCCTGCCCCCAAAATGAGATTATGCTTGTTAGTATCAATAAGCAATACAGAGCTAGCCAGATTTTCACTGCTCTGACTGTCTCCGCTATAATTGAAGCTTTTCCATTGTTTGCAGAAATTCTTGAAGTAATGGCTTCAGTTTCTTTGTTAATTATTCTTTTATTAATGATCTTTCAGACAGTTTTTCAAAGAGACTGTGAATCTCTCAGTGAAAATAATGGGTAGCTACTCATTGGAATAATCTCACTACAATCAGCTGCATTACTGTTTGTCATTTGCAGTAAGGTGCTAGAGCTTTGACCCTTACTGATTTATCACTCTTCATAATTAGTTGCTGTGATTAAAATCCATTTTAGATTACACTGCAGTTTCTCTTCCTTAAAAGTTTTTTGCTGCTGAGGACAAGCTCAGGTTCTGAAAGTGAACAATTGTCCTATCATACAAAACAGCAGCAGCAAAGAGAAATGCCACAGACAAGGCTTATAAAAGAAATCAGAAGTAGAGATATTTGGGCAAAAAGTGTTGCTGGGGGTGGAGAGGTTGGCTTAGATGACAGAGACAGCTCATGCAGGAATTTAACATACTATCTCAATGAAACTGAAAACACTACATGAAAACACTGAGAGCAGCTCATGGAAATAATGAATCAATCTGTTGCATCTGCATCTAATTAAGAATCATTAGAATATAGTCTTTTTCTCTAGTGATCAGGATTAGTGGATACCCCACAGGAAAGATGCTAATAAATAGATTCAAGTGCTAGTACATTATACATCTTTATCTAGGACTGCCATTCTCAGACATTTTTCTTCAATAACCTCAAATCATGGCAGATTCTCACTGCTGTGAGAATCTGACACAGACAGGATTCCTTTATAGGTAGTTATGAAGCACAGAAGAAAAAAAAAAAACAACCCAAAACCAACAAGCTGAGTGCTTGAATGCTGAAAATAGTTACTTTCAAGGGCAGACATTCTACTGCTATATTTCTGCTACAATTAGAAAAGTAGTTTCACTTGATTTTTTTTGTCCCCCCTTCTTTCTTTCCTCCTTCCTCCTTAAAAAAAATAAAAAAATCCTTAAGTTGCTGAGAGCTTCATTTGCTTTAAACTTCTTTGGAGATCTGTTATTTTACCCAAGGATACAAACAAGCCTGCAGGACTATTACTGACACTCTACAGATGATAGGTACTTTGAGAGCAGAAGAGATTCCTGGGGTTTGTTTCCTCCTGATTGTTGAAGAATATATTTTATTGATTTTTTTGTTCTTATTGGGTGTTTTGGTTGGTGTTTTGTTTGTGGTTTTTTTTTTTTTTACTTTCGAGAGGAATAGGGCAAAAGCTTCTTAGAGAAAATGCTCTGCTATTTCTTTCTTCCTCTTGCTTGTTAGGGTATTTTTTTTTGACTGTGAGGGTTTAGATCCCAGAAGACGCAATCTACTATCACTGCTGAGAGGAAAGCTACAGAGTGGAGACTCAAAGCTGTCCCTCACGTCTCAGCAAAGCTTGAGGTAAAATATTTCAGTGCCTCCATGAAGCCTGTTCTACCTCCTGTGATGAAGGTAGCTCTGGATGGAGACTGGTGAGAGGAGGGTTTGCTGGGAGCTGTGCCAAGAAAACACTAAGCTGAACATCATTTGTTGTAGGCATTCATGGGATGCCTCTGCTGTGTCACCACCATGTGCAGTAAAGAGCATTGTTACTCTAATGTTCATCTCTCTTGGAACTACAAGTGAATGTACAACCCAATTAGTGCAGCAGCTTAAAACAATAAACCCTCCAGAATCTTTGGTGAGGGAAGCATGCTTTTATCTATTTGGTAAATAATTTATTAATCACACTGATGTATCCTCCTTGACAGCAACAGAGCCAGATAAGTGATGGTTCAAAATCAATTTGTCATGGTCCACTGTGTACTCAGTGACCTACTTGTCTGTTATATAGGTCAAACTTGTACATGATGCTTTGATAGCAGAGGCACTTCTTAAAAAAAACAACAGCACCAACAAAACTCATGGTGCAATCCAGACTGTGGGCCTCTGTGCTGGCTGGCACTTGGCCACAGAATTCAGAACTCAAAATCTCAACTTACAGGGAGGGCAAGGACAGAAGCTGGGTAGATGATGTTGTCTGTGGAACTGCCCCGCACTGTAAGTACAGCAACTGTATCCAGGAGGTAGACCAACACTGTGTGTGACCTACTTCTATGACTTTGTTTTTATCACACTGCTCTTTGCCATTGATAAAATCCCTAGCATCCCCCTGCAATTTCCCTGTTTGTTCTGCTTCAGTCTCGACTTTTCCCGCTCTCCCTTACTCACAACACCTCTTTCTTCAGATGAAGTGGAAATCCATTCCCTCCTCCTCTTTCTACCCTTGCTGTGTAGTTCAAATGAATCTTACACTTTGAAGTCTTCTGCTTCTGAGAAGGTAGTGAGGTTAAGGAACTAGATTATTTTAAACTGCAGAGAGACAAGAAATAAAACCCGTGAGAGAGTGTCCTGGGTTTGGCCAGGTGTCCTGGGTTTGGCCAGGATGGAATTAACTCTCCCCAGCTGCTGCTGGGGGGGTGTGGTCAGGCTGTTCAATCCCATGTGCCATCATGCTCGGGATATAAGGGCAGCAGCTGGGCCGGGGCAAGGCTGCAACCAGTGCAGGAACTGCAATTCTGCTGTCGGGCTGAGTGCCAGGCTGAGCGTGGTGAGCAGTTACATTGGGCATTGCTCCTTTTTCTTTGGCCATCGTTGTAAGTGCCTACTCAGTGTGGTGTTCTATTAAACTGTCCTTATCTCAACCCAGAATGTTCTACAACTCTCTCTTGATTCTCCTCCCCATCCTGCTGAGTTGGGGAGGAGTAACTGGGTGGTTTGGTAATTGTTCAGTTAAGGCTAAACCACCACAGAGAGCTTTTGGGTGGTCAGTTTGCTAGTGCTCCCTTTGTATCTTGACAGAAGTCTTGCTTTTCATTTGTGGATTGAATTTGTTGCACTTTCTATATCATTAATGCGTGTTTTAGGTGGTTACACCAATAAGTCCTGGAGAACTAAGTGACATGTAAGATGACATGTTGAATGGGCAGTGCTGACACTCCAAAGAATTTCAAGCAGACTTGTGATACTCTGTATGCTATATCAATTTCACACAGAATCAGAAAGAAACGTTTCCCAAAATCATGTTGATGACCACTGTTTTAAGGAGGTGACATGGGCCTTATTCCTTCAAGCATTCCCATCAAACCAGTGCTCTGCTGCTGGAGTGAACTGGTCCACCAACAGGATCCATGAACTCTCCTCATTGCATATACTAGAGTGGTGGTGGGTTTTGTGAGTTTTGATCTTTTAACATAATAGCTCAACTTTTTAATAGATTAAGAAGTGCGTTGTGGTCAATGGTATATAGTGGTGTAGAGGGGATTTTGCCTAATGCTGGACACTAAACATATCTTCAGTGGTGCTCTTAACTGTAGTGCATTGCACTGAATAACCAAAGTAGGTCATTACAGTCCTATAATTTACCATATTGCCTGTGATTGCCTTGAGAGTATGAGAGAGAAAGAGGTTTCCTCTTCAATGACATATGCACACATCTTTTTTTCTCCTTACTACTGCTTGGCACTGCACTACTGCAGAGTTGTGGCCTTCAGTGTCCAGCATTAAGTTTCTGTCTTTATGTAGGTTTTTGATGGCTGGACCAATACAGCTGGATGTCAGCTGCATATAGGAGGGAAATTGATTTGATTGTGTGATAGTTTAACTCTGGATGGGTGCCAGTTGCCCACCAAATAATTTTATCACTCCTTAAACTGGACAGGGGAGAGAGAAATATAATGAGAGGTTCATACGTCGAGATAAGGACAGGGAGCTCTTTGTTTAAAGAAGATGCTCCTGTAGCCCCCCGCTACAAAAACCTGGTCACACAGAACTAATACAGATTGCATGCAGAAAGAGCATAGCAGAAATAAGGCCTAAAATCTGGGATTTTTTTTTTTTCACTTGGAACTTGGATATTTTACAGCTGTGACTGGAAAGGAACTAATACTTTCCACAATGATGGTGGTGAATAAAGGCCAGTCTTTTAATCCTTCTTTGTATTAGTGTTATCACACTGTTTGTGAGTATGTGTCACTGGTTCTTATCTTGTCCAAAGATCTGTTTCCTCCATGACTGTCAATCAGAAAAGCAACCACATTGCCAGAAGTACCACCACCACAGGAACAGAGAGGAACTAAAGGGACTTAAAATAAACCCAGCAATGTACATTTTTGTGTACTTTCAAGGATGCTTATATCCCTGACAAACACAGGGAAGATTCCTCCCTTTTTTCTTGCCATCTTCCCAGGTGCACAGTAAATCCCAGAAATGAAGAAGGACCTCTTGGGTCATGGCATGATCTTTTTTCTTTTGGCCTTGGCAAATCAATAAATTCCTGTTCGCTCTACCAACAGTCTCTGATAATGCCGTTTCCTCCCATGGATTCTCTGAAGGGCACCTGCAATACAGGATTTTGAATAAATCACACAGTATACCTTGGAGACCAGATACAAATCTTTCCTAAAACCAACATCCAAGTAAACAGACAAACCCTCAGCAGACTATTTTCAGTGCTTTAGGATTGTTTGTGTCTTGTCAGCCTTGAATAATTTAATTGAAAAGTGATACAAGATGCAGGCCCAGTATGACAGAAAAATATATTTGCTGGGATGTTTTAATAAGATGACTCCTAATGTTTTCCAGGAGGTGTCAGCAGTTCTTTAAACCAAGTCAGGGGTTGCAACAAACTGCTCCTTTCTCTGAGAATTCAAAAGATATTCTTTAAAGTCTGCAAACTGCCAGTGAGCTTCAATAGAACAAGTGTTCTCAAGGTGTATTTATACTGTCTCTATAGAACTGTAAAGGATTTCTGCCAGCACATCCCATTACAATGAGTAATGTTTCCTTTAAAAGCGAATGAAGAAGACTTAGATCTTGGTTAATTAAATTATCTTCTCTTATTTTAATTATTTACAATAGGAGACCAACACTAACCTCCTAGTTTCCAACCCTGAACCTCCGGACATTATTGTATTTACCTTGATAAAAGCTGAAGGGTCAAAACATTTGTGTTATCTATCTGTCAGGTAAGGAGACAGAATGTGTAATTAAGCACAGATTAAGACTTCCACCAGATTCATTTAAGAAAACAAGCAAACCAAAAATAAAGCTGCTTCCTATGTGGTGAGATGTACAGGCAGCCAGTTCTTGGCACTACATACTGGTAACAGTGGAGCAGCACCAGGTGAGCTGTTATCTCTCCATTTTTATTTATCACCTGTGGAGGCTAGTGGTTCTCCATGTGGAACTCTGTTTATGGGGGATTTATCCGTGGTAAGTAGCACGCTAACATCATGAATGTCCATCTATCAAAAATACTGAAGCATCCCCCATGACGGAAGAAGGATGTTTTTGCTGAATGCAGAGCAGAGAAGGAGAATGTAAACACTCTGAAAAGAGCAAGCAGCAAGCATTATAGTCTCAAAATCAATTTAAATCAGGCAGGGAAGTGTGACAAGAGGACCAAAGTGCAGAGCAGGGCCAACTTCTAAGCGTCTACCTAAGTACCAGTCTCCTTGGTGTCTGAACTCCACAGACAAGAATTAACATCTGTGTCAGTTCCAAAGAATTAGCAATTCTCTTCTTCATCCAGTGCTTGAGTACAAGTTCCTTTTTGTTATTTTGTTTTGAAGTGCAAGATCTGTGTGAAGGAATGCAAAAAAGGTAAAAATTGATTGGTACTTTTATCTGGTTTCTGATTGCTATAATGCCTTCTCTTTCCTTTCTTTTCTCTGGATTGTGAATTCTCTAAGTATGGAATATTAACATTGTTACATTTTCATTTACTGTTTACTGCCATAATAGTAAGACGTCAGCCTGCATCTCAGGAATCCTCCCAGTTCCATTGCAGACAGAAACAAGAAGAAAAGGAAATTCTTGCCAAAATAAATAAGTGAACAAACAAGCAAATAAATAATAAGCAAATCAACTTAGCTAAACTTTTTGCAATTAAAGGTGATTTTTTTCTCTTTTTTATTTTTTCTAAATAACAATTTTATGGCTGGCAGGTTATACTCTCCATTATTCATTGATAGCTTATATGAGATTTTGTCCTAATCTCTGGCACCCATGTTTCAAATGATCCAGGGTGCAGCTGTGTAAAAATACAGGTAAAGAAGCAATCTTTTTAGTAACTAGGAGATCAGTAACCAGAAAATTGCAACAGATCCTGGAGAATCTGCATGAAAAGTAATTCTCCAAAGCACTCACTGAATGATTTCATTTGCAAATGGCAGCCAAAATGCACCTTTATCCTGATATACAGAGATGAAGACCACCAGCTGCCTCTTTTGACTTCAGCTGGAGCTGAAAATGCCTAACATTGCAGAAAATCAGGTGAATGTGTTGTAAGCTGGACATTCAAAGTTAGTGACTCTTGCTGAAACTGTGATTTTATTTTCTATTTCTTCACTTATCCCTCTTTAAAGTGGGACAAATGCTCTTCACCTATCATGTAAATGTTCTGAGGTTTAATTAGTTAATGTGTGTAAATTGCTTTTGAGATGAACAGTGCTAAGTATTATTATTACTATATTAAAATATGGCCAGCAGCCAACTTCTCCTTGTAGCTGCAGGATAATGACAAAGCTGATCAACTGTAGGATTTTATTGCTAGTGATCTGAAACAACAAATAATTTCTGTGTGTTTTTCCAGGAACAAATACAAACAAATAATGTGAATTTAGTCTGAAAGTTAGTAAACAGAGAAGCAGATGATGGGATTTTTAATGCATCTTTTGATATTCCAAAATATTACCTTGATTTAAATAGTCAATGTGAAATTGTTTCCAGGAAAAAAAAAGGGGTAAATTCACAGCCAGGTATTTAGGTATTTCTTATTCCTTAGTTGAATTTTCTAGTGTTTTCATCTGTCACTATGTGGGGATGCGTATTCACTTTACAGTGTAGAGCAGAATGCGTTTTCTTGTGTACTGTTTTGGAAGGTCAAATTTCATTCTCTAAATAGTTAAAGAATGAAGGAAAAGGCAAACCTCTCAAAGCATCAGTCAAGGAAGAGAAGACAGGAAAGAAGATTGTGAAAACAAAGAAAGAAACACTGTTGTGACTACGCTATCAAGGAGTTAATATTTTAACTCCTTACTCCCAAGAAATGCAAAAAAGTCTTGCTGAATTCAGCGGGTGTGATATGCTCCAGGCTAATCACACATATCTGAACTAAAGGTCTATTTAAAGGAACACGCTTTTTTCAGGAGTAACCTTATATTTGGATCTGATAACGAATTACCTTCTAAAGTATATCAACACGCCACTTCTGCGTGGTGGAACAAATAGTGTAACAGTTTCTGGAACTACCATTCACAAGATAGACTAGAATAAATGGCAGAAATATGATGATAAGCAGGATACACAAAAATTTCTTAAACAGTTATATCCAATTACATTGGGGAGAATAAATGAACAATCCAGAGTGGGATTGGTTATTATCTGGAAACAAATTGGATATTTTTGGGAACTGTGAGAAGTCACATGTCAAGCAACACTTCTGGCCTTGCCAAATACATGTAACCCCAGAAAACTCATTGCTGGAGAGTTATCCCATCACCTGTATGCAAAAGTAAGAAAAGCCTTTTAGAACTTTGTAAACTATCAACAACAGTAAAAGCCTTTTTTTTTTGCCCCTTCATGAAATCGTCCACTTTCAGATTCTAGCCCAAGTACAGATTATTCTCTGTGTTCAATAGTAAAACACATAGCTTAGATCAATAGAAAATTGAAGCCTTTAACTCAAATATTTAGTCTTTAATTTTCTTATTTTCTTTCTGCTGCCTTCCTTTTCAATTCTTTCTGGGATTTTTTTTATCTGCAAATGTATCAAAGTTCAAGAATATTTTAAGGCTTCTGATATTCTGATGTATAAAATTAAACTGTATCCCTAGCAAATCTTTCAGAAGTCATGATTTTTGCTTGTCTGAAAGCAAACTTCAAAGTTAGTCTTGGTTCTTTACCTTCTGGATCACCTCAAGCAGCAATTTGAAGTGAAAAGAATTAATTCATTATCTAATAGAAAACTTTCTATGTTTATGAAAAGAACATGGCATCAATAACATATTTCTACCAAAATACAATATTGCAATAGCTTTAACCTTCAAAATCCTGTATAGTCATAAAATTGTTTAGGTTGACTGGAAGATCGCTGTTGTAAACAGTTTATTTTTCATCAAATCATGCTATTCAGGAATGGACTTCATCTGTTAAATCTTCTGTTCATATCAGAACAACAGCAGGGTGCAGATGGACTCTGACCTCATCACGTATAAAGTGATTTGAGCATCCTATCTGGTTTTCCACAGGAGCTGTATGTGTGTGTGTATATATATATGTGCATTTGTACAGACATACATGAACAACATTCCATCACATTCATGGGCTCTTAGCTCTAGCAAGAGACAGAGAAAACCTATCCTGAATGCTTTTTAAGACTTTTTCTAAGCATTTTTTGATTTGGATCTGGTTTTTTTTGAAAACAAGGTTATCATATTTGAGTGTAAAATATCAGTTGACTTGTATAATGACTGTAATTAAAGTACATGACAGAACCATTCAGCCATTGTGGGAAAGCAAGTACCAGAAAGAAAAGTGTTAATAGGGATAATTTCTCTTTAGACTAGAGAAAGATTTTTACTATCTTGGTCAATGGTATGAGGAGTAAAGCAAGTTGCCTCCTTGAGATCTGAACACAATGTCTGAATGGTTTTACACACTCACCCATGACCTTGGAGGACACAGACACTAGGCACTGAGGAGAATTAAATCTACATCACCTTCAAAAGAGCCCCACAACTGAGCCATGGAAATTCTTAGGGAGAATGTCTCCAGCCATCTTATCAAAGCTGGGCCACTGGTAGATGTACAACAACGTGCCCAAAAAGACCACAGTCAAGTGGTAGACTGATTCTTTCATATAACTTTCAGATGCAAAGGCTTGTACAGCTTTTGGTCTGTATATCATCTACTGCTTTTGTTTATTCTTGGAGACACTATAAAATTCATAAACATTCCGACAAAGACCATGGTTTCAGACAAATATTCTGACACCTAAGTTAAAATCATCTCTTCTCTTTCTTTCTTTCTGATGGAGCAAGAATGCTTGCATGTGCCTTTGCACAATAGGTTAGTGCAAAGGCACTAACCTATTGTGCAAAGTGTCATATATCATTAGTGTCATATATAAAAGCAAAGAGGGGTTTTAATCAGGATACTTCATGGCTTGTGTTTAGGACATTTTCCAAAGAATATGAAGTCAGTCCATGACAGCTGTATAATGAAATGTATCATTTCCTTGGTGAGTTGTTCTGCCTGTGGGATTATTACACAAAACACCATTATTACTATGATGATATTAAAGGAAGATAACCACAGTTGTAATGACATCTACCATTTTGCATTTCTCAGTTATTTTTAAGGAATCAACTGTTTCTCAACTTAATCTTGAATGTAGGAGGGCTTTAGTGGAAGGATAAGTATAGATTTCCTTAGAGTATGTACAGTTGATAAAATTAGGTCCTCTGAGAATTATTCTGGTACCTAGTGAAGTTAGATACCCTACAGGGTTAGGAATTTCAGGCCTGAGAACAGGCAAATTAAATCACTGTCTGGAATTTATATTGGTTTTAAGTGTTAGAAAAGTAATTTTAAGTGGGATTACAGCAGTCTCAAAATCTCAGTACATATTACAGACCAGATTAACTGGAGACGTGCTTTTCTTAAAAATCTATTTATCTAAAGTGTTGGGTTTTTGGTTTTTTTTCCCCACACTGGAGCAGTACAAAGGACCACAAGCAGTTGGTGAACATGGTCTTGTCTTTTTAAACAATCAAATACTCTTGATATGTCTACAGCTTCACCATCTGGTTCACAAATATTTCATGGTGAAGCTAAATATGAATGTAAGAGTAAAAAAGTGGAATTAGCTAATGTAATGCTATTGTGTACACTTTAAAATAGCAAAAACCAAGTAAGGAAAAAAAAGCACAGCAATTTAAGATATTAAAAGTTATTATAGCTAAAAGTATTTAAGTTTACATTTGGCTAAACTAAGCTTTAACATGAAGCAATAGATCTAAAGAGAAGTGTAGACTGTGATTCATAACTTGTGGGAGACCTCTGTCTCAGTGTATTTCTTTTGTCCTAATTAATCACCTTCTAAAGAGATGACGTAATTCCTGAGTTGGGTCATTGAAATGATCCTTACAAATACTGAATCTTTTTCTAATCCATAATGATGAAATAAATTGTTTGAATAGATTCAGCCACATGGTGCCAGTTTCCATTACATTCTGAACAAACATCCAAATTAAGAACACACCTGTGGTGATTCCAGGACAAAAAAGAATGAAACCAGCCTCTGGGAGATTCCATAATGGAAATAACATTGATATGTATTTCATTATGCCAACCACATGTTTCATTGTAATGTACTTTTTGTTTTTTTAAATCTCTTAATTTTTTGTTGGTTTAAAGATCAGAAAATTTTGCTGTTTGAACTTTCCGTCTTTTATCGTAATACCTCCAAATTTTCCTTGCTATATTATGAAACAGAAAAATGCTATCTGATATTTGAAAGCTACTACGATGCATCACTGTCCTTGTTTTTACTGTAGATTTATCAAAGAAACAATGGGTTATCAACATGCAGCAGTATTATTCATAGATGTGCAAGGAAATTGATCATCCTGCCTATACAAGCATTTGCTCATGTTTCAAGCCAGCCAGGATAAACAACAGCTGGGAACATAATAGGTTACCATTCTCTCTAAGTTATACAGCCCAAGTAGTTTTCCTGTTGTTTTGGAGTGGAAATGAATGAAACAGTCTGATGGAGATAATACTTTTTAAAAAAAAAAATATAATATTTTGGAAATCTGATTAATATCAATTGTAGAACAAATGGAGTCAAATGGTTGTTTATAAAGTCTAAATATTTAATGGTAAGAGGGAAAAAGGATCGGCAAGGAAAAGGTGAAACAAGGAAAGTTCTTGCACATTTGTGTCTTTTTCAAAACTTAAACACTTTAAGTAAATTAATCAACTAACTCAACTGCTCTGAAAATTTCCCAGGGCATACCTTGAAGCATATATCATAGGCATATGTCTGCATGCCTATTTGGGGAATATCTTTCCACTTAGTATTTCCTCTGAGCCCCAGCTAGAGAGCAGTCAGGGCTTTGCAGTGCAGGATACTTGTTCCAGGGCTGCCAGTCCACTAGGCACACAGGAACCTTTGCCTCCTCAAAGGGTAGAGCATGAGACTTTTAGTGTACAGCAGATGAGGTTTCACTGCACTACAATGAAAAGGAGAAAACACTGTCTTCATGCAAAGTCTCTTGGAAAATTGTAATTTTTAGGGTTGTCCTGTTTTCTCACAAAATCCTTTTTAAAAAAATGTTGCCTTTTGCAATTTGTTAGTATTTTATGCTGTAAAATCATAGAACAATACAGGAAAGGATCTCTGGATGTCACCTGGTCCAACATCCTGCTCAAAGTAAACAACAGAAGTCACTTTGAGTTTCACTTTACAGTTTGAGGTTTAGAAAATCATTTTTATTATGCCTTAAAAACTTCAAAAACTTCTAAATGTCCTTTAAAATGCAGACTGTCAGTCTGTTGTAGGTAATACTAACAGACCAAAATTTCAGTTAAGTATGAGCATACACCTCTACAAGACTTCCTTGAAACTTCCCTCTACCTATGAAATTAAACACAAACCTTTTTTCAAATCAGATGCCTGACTCATTAAATATTTGTCTGATTAGTACTATTGTAGTGTATAAATTGATCACACTTAGAAAACATTAGGTAATTATTAGCTTTTATTTCTAAATAATTAAATAGTAACTTTTTTCTAAAATGAGCACTTTTAAAGCTCTCTGCTGTTATTTTTTAATCTTATTTTAATGTTATTCTCTTAATCATACTAGTTTGTCTCTGGTTTTGACAACATTATAACACAATGGCAAAACTTACCAATTTATAAGCCAATTCGTATTACTGATGCATTGGAATTTTTCATCCAAGATTCTATCCATGAACAATATTCTTTCCTAACTATTGTTTCAGGAGAGCAACTAGATGAAGTTTTCACAGAATACAAAAATAATCATTATTTCTATTTTCTTTAACAGTTCCTCCTGTTTATGTTCCAGTTTTGTGTTATACATGAGTGTTAATATTGCTTCTGCTGAGCAAAGTGAGAGGAAGTATTTACCCAGATGTTCTTTGCAGTTTTTCTGGCTGAGAGGGGACTAACCCCTCAGATGGCATCATTCATTCTACTATGATTTATTAACTCCTCAAACCTGCTGTTTGTCCTTGATACTCCTCCTAATCCCTTTCAGCAAACATAAGCCATATTTACTTAAACAGCTTAAATAGCTCTTTACAAATCAGCTTCATTTCAAAAGTTCTGGGCTAGTAAAACAGGCTAGGGGATTACTCATACAAGCAGGTCCTCTGCCTCTTCTGCTGGAGACAGTTTCTGCTGATGAGTGGGTGCTGAGTAGTGAGCAGCAAAATCCTCATTAAAGGCAGTAAAAAGAGCTTGTATAAGGAGAATAGACTGGTAGCCGTAAATCTTAAAGACTATCACAAAAACACCTTTGTAGGTTTGATGGGAGAATTTACTGTTAGCCATGGACAACTGTAGATGTACTTTTTCTACTCTTTTCCATGTCCATCATTAGGGTAGGAAATTTAATCAAAGGTTTGCTTTCAAAGTGTTACACTCTGGATTAATTCAGTTCTTATCCTTTGGCTTAGTTTTTCCCTTATTACTTCAGATTCCTCTTGCATCTCCCCGGATTTTATATCTTTATCAGTTTTCAGAATTTAAAAGGAGAGATGTTCTATAGTGTGTTATGGAATTTATCTTCCTTTGTGCAGACAGTGGTAATTCATGACTGGCACAGCCAGAAGTGACTTATTAAGGCTTTCTTCACTGGAGAAGAAAAAGGTCGTAAAGTAACTCAGTACATCTTGTGCTTTATGATTATAGCTATATTGTATAGTGTACTTCCCACACATGCTCTGCCTTTGCAGTTTACTAAGTATATATCTTTAGTCTACCTGGACCTTTCAAACAATATGTGTTGCCATAATTATGATGCAGCCAGATTCTAACCCTGTTTGGTTTTAAAAGTAACATTATAACATTCTTTGAAATATGTGACTAGACTGGAAGATATCCAAAGTCTTTGGTGCCTTCCGTATTCCAAAACCCACAAATGCAATTCCATGAGTATTGCTTACTGTGTTNCCCCCCCCCCCCCCCCCCAGAAGAGACACTGAGGAAAAAAAGTCTTCTGGCTAGAATGTTAAACTGAGGCACCTGTAGACATGTATATTGGACACACTCCCATGTTAGAGTGCAGGTCAGTGAACACACTGACACAGTTGTGTTCAGTTCAACTGAGCTAGTGCATGTACCTTTATCATCTAAGAAACCCCTGCATATACTTATTGTGTTATGAATAATTTGCTAGAGGTGCTGCAGAATCTACTTCACTGACAAGCTTTGAGAATGGGTGACGCCAAAATGTTCTCAAAGCTGTTCCCAGCTTTCAGTGGGGAGGGGGCATCCCCAGCCCTGCCACCGAAATGGACCCTATGGCCAGGCTACTATGCTCAGTGTGTATCCCAGGCCAGTATGACAGTGTATGTTAGTTAAAACAGTTACACGTAACTGATCCCAAATACTTTCTATGAAAAAGGCTTCAGAGTTATACTTAAGGATATCATGCAGTGCAGCCAACATACACATCATTTGTACATTATCAAACAAAGAAATATTATTCAGAATTTACTGAAAGAGTGGGTTGTTTCGAGCTGCTAATTCAATGATGAAAGTTGCAGTTGTCATCTGCTGGAAGCTACTTTATTTTTTCATTCAGGTTATGAATTCCTTAAGAAACATACATGAAGATAATGTATTCTACTAGATTCCTACCTTTAAAACCCCTGTATCATTACCTTTCCTACATAAAGAAATGACTTAAACACAGGATTCATAATAACACTCTTCTCTAGAACCTTTTCCATTAGATAATTCTGCAAGAAGTCATCTCTGCTCTTGCAATATTAGCAAGCACGTCAAATAATATAAGTTACTCATCAATAAATGATGTTAAATGACAAAGAGAAGCCATTCGTACGTGGATGTGCCAATGAGAAAGGAGGCAAACAGTTGGTACTTTTTTATTTGTACCTTCAAAACATTTTGTGACTGCATAAATACTGACCAAATAGACCTTACCAAAAGAGCTTACACTGTAAGAGAAGATCCCGCTAAATCTCAGAAGTGCAACCTAGCACTGTTAAAATTGCCAGTACTCTGGGATCAGCAGGATAGACTAGGAAGGAAGCTGAATACAGCCCTTCTTTCCAAATCATTGCAAAGATTCCTTTTGAGACTAGGAGAGATCCAGGTAGCCACGTTGCACTCATTCATTTTTGTTTATACATAGCCATGAAGTCAGTCAGGACTCAGCAGTATAACTGAGTCATGCACAGGCAGAATCAAATGAGTACACTTAAAAATGCACTTTTTGTTCAAACTTTCACATATTGCTTTCTGTAGTCTGTGGTTATCTCTTTGATAGTCTGTGTTTGAGCTGTTTGGATGATCACTTTAAGAGATGCTGAGCAAACCTCCTGCCTTGAACCTGATATGTGCTCATTTCTCTTTCACTTGTTTCAAGAGTTTGGCATCCTCTTGAAATCTGATGAATTTGTAGTCAATATCCACTAAAATATCCATTCATATTGTCTTTTGTCTTACAGTAATTACCACATGGCCTACTTCTGTGTGTGTTTGGGACTCTTATTGATCACACGGTTACTGTGGATTTTACAGTCTTCATTGCAAGATATATTGTCTTTAAGGTTTGATCCCATTGGAATCAATGGAAAAACTCTCACTGACTTCACAGGTTTTGGAGCAAATGCTAAATCAGTTTGTGGTTTAGTTTTTAAGACAAAATAACTTGCATATTTTTCTACTATGAAAAGTTTCACTTACTGCATTGTGCAGCAATCATCTAGACAAATTACATACAAAGATCCTGTCTTTGAAAGGTTCACAATCTTCAGTCCTATCTCTCCATTCTGGGTATTTTATCTTTGAGTTTTCAAACAGTAAAATCAAAGCTTTGTGATCTGTAACTACATGGAGACTAGCTTTGTAAATGTAAAGATAAAAGTGACTGCTGCATCCTCAGACTAGAGCAAATGCCTTATCTGCTTGCAAGTATTTCTACTTCATCTCAATTAATCTGTGACTGGCATGTGAAATAATATTTTTGCTCTGTAGAGCCTGTCTTCAGTCCTTGCAATGCTCCTACTCTTAGAGGGTTGGAATTCACTACAGTTACTCCCTCCACTCACATTCATATGAGTTTCATATTCAGCACGTTGCACAACTGTCACAAAAATTTCACGTTCAGCACACTACAGAACTGTCACGAAAAAGCCCCTACTTTCTCCACTTAGACCACTAGTTCTTGAAGGTCCTGGGTCAGATCATAGAATTGGTGCATAACTGAAAACCTGTCACACAGGAAAGTGGTTATGTTGAATTACCACCTATGTATGTAAACCATGCTGTGTTTTTGGTGGAAGACACTCAGTTAAAGACAGAAGTGCTTCTGTCAGAGGAGGAGCAGAAAGTTTATATATGAGCTAGGGAAACACAGACTCTCAAAGGAAACATAAGATTTGTTTTCAGACCCTCAATTAGTTGACAGTTTTTTCAAGAATTCATCACTTGTATTTGGCAGAATGTCAGTAACAAACTGAAACATTTTACTTTCAGGTTTCTCCTAGAGTCTGACTAGTAGACTCGGCCTACTTAAAATACTATGGGGCCGATGGCAGAGTTAAGTGTAAAAATTTATAATCAGAATTTGGAACAAGATGGCACATCTTTTCAATGAGCAAGCCTCAGGAAACTCTTCAATGTAATTTTGGTTTAATGCTTTTTAGAAGAAAGGAAATTCACTCTGAATTGACTGTGAATTGAAGTCAGTTAAAATAAAGCTTATGAATTTATTTCTCTTTGCTAAGATGGGCCTTGGGACTTAAATTTATTTGAGTAGATAAAAAATGTAGCTGAACAAGATGTTGCTTTCAGAAATAAAGTAAGCTTTAGAAAGTTGCCATTTTTAACTTAGCTTCATATCACTGACTATTCCTAAGAAGGGCTTTTAACCCAGATTCAGTCAGCTGTTTTTCAATAAGAGGGTCAAGAATGAGTGATAAGGGATAAAAGCCTCCTCATAAACCCACTGCACTCTTGGGGATCATCTAATCCAACTGCTCCTCCTAGAAGAGCTCTTTCAGGAGATTTCATCCAGCTGCTCACAATGCTCCTTCTATCAGTCCTCCTACACAAACTTAGAAGCAATTACTCTGTTTTACTGAGGTCTCCTTCATTCCCAACTCCAACTGGAGTTGACACTCCACACTCCCGTCCTCCAGTCCTCCCTTTCAAGACCAGGTGAGCTTTGCCTGTGTATAGATCCTCAGCCACTTTGTCTAGACAATGCTTGATTGTGCAGGGCATATTTGATTCTTTTCAGGTCTTTAACCATTATGAATATTACAATTATGTCCCAAATTGACAACATTCTAGCTAAGCTGAACATCTTAGGATTCATCTCAGACTCACAAACCTATGGTCTAGAGAGTCTAGATTGTCTAGAGAACAGACGCAAGCTCTTTCTCAGGAGACTGCTTTGATTGGGCTGAAACTCCCAAATACATCTAGACAGGCAGAAATACAAAACCTCAGCTTCCTCCAGAAAATTAGCATCTCAACATTTCATTTCCAAACCACAGTGCCTAAATTTTAGGCATGGTAAACCATACTGTAACAACATTAAGTCATTTGCAAAAATGTACTTTATGTTAATTGGTTACCTGAGATCTATCATGGCAGGTACAGGTGCTTTTTTATGTACAATAGTGAACGTTACTCAGAATATATGTTTAGCAACAAGAAAAAAATAAATCTTATGTATCATGTGAGTTATAGGAAGCTTGATTAAGCTCCATAAGAAGAAAGCAAGTCACATCACAAAGGTATTGAAGCTCTTACCTTCTGCCAGAGAAAAAGCTTCAGAAATGATGAACTGAAGGACTAGGGCCTCAAGGTAACAAAGAGTATACAAGGCTCCTCAGATTTGCAAATTATTGTGCTGGCTTTGTGAAGTTCTCAGAACTCAATTATTCAAAAGTTGATTGTGAAAAGTAAGGACATGTAAACTCACTATGAGTATTCAAAGAACCCAATAGATGTTTAGTACAAATATAGAAAGAAGAAGCCTGAGAAGCTGTTAAATCAAGCTATGTGTCTGCCTGTCAGACAAATGTGTGTAATCTCCAATAAAATGCCAGCAGGTCAGATCCTCAGTTGGTGGAAACAAGCTTAACTCTCCCTAATTCAGAAGAATTCAGCTGGACATTTGGTCCCATCTTACTAGTTTTCTCTTGGAAATTTGTGTTCTTTTTTATTTTAATAGCCGGTACTATTGAAATAAAAAAAAAACAATAATGCTCTCCCTGCCCATTTAGAAAATTACTTCCTTTCAGAGAGATGCTCAAGATCATTAAAAACTTTTTAAAAAAGAGCTGTGCACTGTGTGATTTTTTAATTTTAAGAAAAGGAGGAGGGAGTGGGTACAAAACTCAACCCTACTTTGAAACCCACCATAAGGATTATGTACGGCCAAAACCAAAGGAATCTTTCAGACATTATTAGGCATTTCTTAAATTCCGGTCATGTCAGTTTTAAAAATAGCAGATTCTCTTTATTTGAAGGCTTTAATGAAAAATTATTTTCATAACTGGCTCAAATGATATAACACCTTTTGGAAATTTAGAGATGCTTTTGCCAAATGATCTTTGGTCTTCCTGAAGTGTTTTTGTCTGTATATTGTTGAACAGGAGATGGACACAAAGAGAAATTGCAATATAGGCTCTTGTAAAAGAGAGCTTTAATATCCTTTACAGAGAGATTTTTTTTTCTTTTTCTTTTTAGAAGTATGCTAAGACATAATAAATTGGCTTTGCAGTAATAAAACTGGAAACTGAAAAAAGGAAAGATAATTCTCTTGTATACCATAAAATGTATGAGCCAATAAAACTGCACATTTCCCAAAAACCTGGGAATTGAGACAATATAGAAGTGAAGAGAAATTTTTCAAATAATAGTTAATCAAACTAGTTAATGGAGAAGACATCTTGTTAGGTTAGTATCAGTATGAATAATTAGCTTCGTTTTTCCTATTTGGCTACAGAATTGATATTAAGGCCAAGAAATTTTACTTCATAAGGATTTAAACTTACCTTCATTTAAATATAAATAGAAACCAAGAGACTGCTTTTGAAGCATAGATAAAATGTTAGAGGTATGAAATAGCTATCAATTAGAGTAAATACAGTATGTAAGCATGTAATCTGTGCACTAGCATTGCTTAAAAAATTGCCTATGAAAGACTTTCCTATTAGAAGACAGTTTTGCTCAAATAGAAAGAACTTGTAATGCAAAGGGTTTGCAACAGTGTCATTTGAAAAATGTTTTGGTTGGTGCTTACTCAAACATATCATTTCAATGGGGTTTAGAAACTGCAAATGTTTTGGGGCACTACTGATACTCTCTATATCCAATACCATGGCCATCTATTAGGAAGGAAACCATGTCTCCTGTCTGCACTCGTCTTTCCTCGGTTTTCATGTGCACTTTGAGAGTTTTCAGAGGCGGACGTGCTGCATACAACATTGTTCCCAGTTTGAGAGACTGAAAAAACAGGTCAGGACCAAACCACAAAATCTTGCTGCAATTGTCTGAGTAGTGCAAAATCCTTTGACCTTTTGAAAATCCTTTGGCATTTTGAAACAATATCTTTGATATAATTCTACCTTTTTTTACATGTTACATGTTATTTTAAACAAAAATAACAGGGTCCCTGGGGACCAACTGAAGATGAGTAAGTGAGCAAATGCCATACTCAAAGCTGCTGAAGACAATTGGGAGAAACACAGCCAGAAACTGTAGCCTAGGGCAGCAGAGACCCAGGGGCTTCTGTGCTGAGGAGGGAGACAACAACAAGCCTCAGAAGCTATAGAAGGAACCCTGCTGAGAGAGAACTTCTCAGGCTTAGCTGCAACTCAGAAAGACCACAAGTGAACTGAAACCCAAGTGAAGATGTCAAATGTAAGTGAGATTTAAATATAAAATCCTTCTTCCTGATCTACTGACTGAGCTTTCTCTGAAAAATTGATATTCTCTTTTATATACTGTTACAATATAAATGTGTTGGAGTTTTGTTTGCCTTTGGGGGAGAAGTTGAACGTGGATTTTTTTTTTTCTTTTGTAATCTTACTTTCTTTACATCTTAGTGTATGGAAAAGAAGTACTGTCCAGTCCTACCAGAAATATCTGGTCAATTCAGAGTATCATCATTAGATTTTTCTCAATTTTAGAGCTAAACCTGACTGGACATGGAACAAACTTTTTTAATCAAAAGATTGTAAGATTTTCATTTCATTGTGAAATGTAGGACTTTCTTTTTTTGATCTGAAGTTTTATCAAAATAGTATCATTTCTTACAAGATAGAAAATCTGTATTTTTTTTTCCTGATTTCTTAAGGAAAACGGGTTAAGAACATGCTGCCTGGATGTTTATTGTCCTTAATTTCTTAATGTGGTTGCCAATTTCAAGTCAGATTGCTGCATGTGGTAACCAAGAATGGGAATGGGACTTCATTACTGAGTTTCATGTTAGAGAGAAATGCTAGAGCATATTGTTCTATTAGAACCAAGCTCATGCAAAAGAGACCAATAACAAGAGATAGAAAAAATTTACCCCTTGTATTTAGGAAGTCTAGAAATTCAGGTTTCATTCACTCCAATGCTCCTGGAAAAATAATTGGTTTGTTAAGGCAAAAGTCTGAAAGAAGATCCAAACTACTGTTAAAGCTGAATGTAACTAAGGTATAGTTTTACAACACGTACACACAGGAACTTGGCAGAGTATTGAATACTTAAGGGTGTCTAACTGAATAAAACCTTGTCTATACTAGCATAGATTCTTCCAGGCTGATTTGCAAGTATAGACAAGCCTAAGCATGACAAAAAAGATAAAAGATGGACACAAGTAATAGAATACGACTTTACCTGCATAATAGGCAACTAGAAATAATAATACCAGTCATAGACCAAAACAGCTACATGACTGAGGTTATGTTAGATGACATTAGTTTATGCTGTACTGAGAAAAGTTGTACCAGTATATACTATTGGAGCTTCGTCCCTATGTGGGCTCACTAAAACAGCTCTTATCCTCTGCCTGACTACAAGAGCAGCCCAGTTTTATCCTGCATAACAATTGGCAGGGATGTTTGCTGACTGTGGAACTGCACAATTTTCACCATTTGCTACAAAAGCCGTTCATTGTCCTTACAAAAATGTGCTTGTTTACTTCTCAAGATGGTAATGTAGATTCACTGGGCCTGTGGTAGAAAACTATGTTTGGATTCTCATCAAGTTTCATGTAAGCAGTATAACCTATAAACTCATAATGAAGATCAGATTGCCTTCTCTATACAAAGGAGTTTTAGGAATTAATTTATGCATTTTGACAACATATTCAAATATGTATAAAATGACTCACAACTTACATCAGTGTAATTTATGTAGGATCTCCTTGTTGAACTCTTTAAAGAAAAGGAAGTACAAGTAAAGCATATGTATAAAAATCCCTTCATGCTTTGTTTTGATTTACTTCACAGTGGAAAAATCTCTGGAGCTTCCTCTTCCTCTACAGCTTTTAAGCAGTGAAATAGATGATGTTTGTGCTAATTAAGCCACCGATCACTCTGCTCATTTACCAGTAAAGCCTATTATTTCTTTGAAGCAATGCAATATTCTTGGAAATCGTGTTCTAAGTAAGCTACTAATAGGGAAGTATGCATTCTCCACAAGCAGTATGTTATTGAGTACATAAATCAGCCTTTATTAGCCACTTAATACTAATAGCATTTGTTGTTCAGTTTATTGAACACTCAGTAGTTTTATAAAAAAGGCCAAACCCAAGGTGTTTATTGGTGTACTTCAATTACATTTGTGGGAGAAAAGGTTTTTACACCTGGTTTGATTTCAAATGTTAAATACCGGTGTGAATAAGGAACAAGAAATAATGACCTGAGAACAATTTCATTTCAAACGCACTGTTTTTCATGCTTAAGAATATTTATCCTCAAAGTGTGAACATACCAATGTAGAATGGAGCAGTTTCAAGACAGATATTATTTTGTAATGTCACCAGTAACAAGATATAAGGCATCCGACAGGTAAGGTGTTATTTTTTTCCTGTTATGGCTTAGCTGGACTGGATTATGAAAAGAAAAAGACTTGTTTTGTCTCCTCTGTAGCTTTTGAGCACTACAGTTAGGGTACGGGAACAGAAGTTGCATTGTCCTCATGTTTTGACTTCGAAAATAAAACAAGTCTAGAAAAGCAACTTGCGTTTCTCTGACTTTTGAGACTTCATTTTACAGTCCTTACTTTTTCATTCCATTCCAGTAAAAAATATTTTAATACCAGCCCAATGCAATGTATCAAAGCAAAACTGAAAAAGAGTGAGTTGCTGAAATGGTAATAACCTCTGGGCTTTATCTACTTTGTTGATGTTTTCTGTTTATCCAAGAAATATAAACATCTTTTAAAAATGAGAGCAGAATTTTTCACTATTGATTTAAGAATCTAATAATGTTAATAACGTTAATGTTGGACAATCTGCATTAAAGAACCTCAAGAGCTGGTCATATTGTTTAATAAATCTTCAGATTATTTGCTCTTTTGAATGAAATTTCCCATTCTTGGTCTTTGGCCAAAAGTGGCTTTCTTTTTTTCTTTTTCTTTTCTTTTTTTTTTTTTTAAATTTGTTTAGATGCTTATAGCTATTAAAAAAAAAAAATCCTTCAGCTATTTTTAAGATGTGGACACAATACAAAGTTATTCAAAAGTGACCATGTATTCTTTGGCATGACTAAGTCGAGACAAGGTTTTATTGAGCTCCTGCATCAGTAGATCATAGCAGTCGAGACTACAAAACTTTCCAGCAATGTCTGTCACAGTTAACCAATGCAATGCTTACAGCTACACAATACTGATCTCCACCAGGTTGGACAGGTGCATTGAGAAATGCAAAGCAGGAATTCACAGACTCTGCCAGATATTGGACTGCCCAAAGAATGATCCTGCTAGCAGGTAACTGTTGAAAGTGACAGATTCTGGCTGTGTGGTGGGGTATTTATTAATTTGAAGACAGACTCACACCAGCAGTGGCACATGTTCCACAGTCTGCTATTTCTATTAAACAAACAAACAAACAAATGAGTAAACAATTAAAAAAACAAAGGGAGGATGTTTTAAAATCGGATTTTGATCAATGGGGACAGTTCCAGCTTTCCATCTAAAGGACTGTCACTGAGCTTTGTCTGGCAATAACAAGACTTTTTCAGGACCCCCCCTTATGTTTGCTCCACCTCTTGCTTGCTGCCTTCTGGAGCCAGAATCTTCTTGAGACACTGTTACGCCTCTTAGATGAGAAACTAGAGGAGAATGGAAATTTACACAGATGAAGGGAATGATGCCTGGAGGAACCCAGACTGGAGAGCAGTGTTGTTGGGAAAAAGGTGGATCAGCAAGATGTTGCTGCTCTCTGTTAACATCCTGCTGTTGGGGAAGAGGTCAAGCTGCCATTCCCACAGACAACCCCACAACATTGTGATGTGGACAGCTCCTATATATCACTGCTTGGATATGCCAAAAATATAGGTAGAGTCATATCCTAAATTATTTCAGTAAGGGATGTGGGTCTTACAACTGGAATATGGGAAATATCCTATTACATGGGATGTCTGGTAGTTCTAATAACAGCATCGAAGGCCTGTGCTTGTAAAAGTCAACTTCTCAGTAAGAGAACTAGTTAAAGAGAACTAGGTGATGTAATTGCAGCTGGCATAGCAGCCAAGTAGTAAAAGAAGACGGGATTTTCTGGTGACTTCCAAATGATTTTTTTCTGCAGCATGTGTTCCCTCCCACAGCTTCAGTGAAAGATGCTCCAGGAGAGTTATCCCAAAGCAGTAGAAAAACTTTCAGAGGCACATACTGGATCATTAGCTTCATCTCTTTACATTGTATTTATCCCAAGCTTCTTTTTGATCTTGTCTCCTTGAAGAGAAAAATAAATACATGTTTGTATGCTTGGATGAGAGTCTATGTATAAATACTTTTTAAAAGTTCAGATAGACCATTCCCTGACATAAAGATTTTTCCCTGTGGAGAGGATAAGAACATGACAAATGTTAGTTCCCTTGCTTATTGCTTTCCTGGAAGGCTCCCAGATTTTCCTCCAATTAGTGTAGGAGAAGCAATATAAAACACAAAGGAGGCCCTTTCCAGTACCACTAAGATGACACAGTCTTCCATCTTTATGTTTAAATCCAAAGTGCCATTCATTTGGAATTTTTATTTAAGATCCGAACACTCTGAATGAGATGCAAATTCCACGGTATAGAGTTGTTTGCATATCTGAGTCAGATGGGATGGCAACGAACACAACAGCTCACAGCCACAATCAAGGGCAACACTGCTGCCTCTGTCTCAGGTCACCCACTGCCCCTGCTATCCATCATAGGATCTTGCTCTCCTTTGCACCCCAGCCCTGGTGTCCTTCTGGCAGACAGCTGGAGCTGCAAAAAATGGGTAGTGAGATGAATTACTACAACAAGTGATTGGAAAACCTCCGTAGACGATATAGAACTGTAAAGAAAGCTGGGAGCGGGAGAAGGGCAGAAATGGAAAGAAGGATTGTTGATTTTGAAAGCCTTGAGCAATGCACATCTTTTTCAAATGCACAGGATTTCTCTTCAAAACCACAAATACTTTTTGCTCTAACTCATAATCAGAATAATGGGAAAGCATAAAATTTCTCCAGGCATACAGGGCAATAATTTTCTGTTTGTAAATACAAAATAGCATAGAAAAAAAGTGAAAAATTACTAGAGAGAAAGGAAAGAACATCAACTTGGGAACCTGTACGTGTGTGCATGTATTTTGATAATTAATATTAATATTAATTAATATTAATAAAGTATTGCCAGAGATCACATGGAAGTAGGTTTTACTTCTTATTCGTACATATTGTATATAAAAATATATTTAATCTCTGCTTAGAGAATGTTTTACTCTGGGAAATTAAGTCCTTTGTGTATTGTTGGCAGTGGTTTGTTTTACTTCTTATAAGACAGAAACATATATGTGCTGCAACATCTGAGTTACACATACTGAATACGCCTAAAGCTTCAGCTCATGCATCCATTGTGGGCAAGTCACTGTTTCTTTTACTTTTGAATTCACCTTTCGGTATCTCAAGCCTGATCATGTTAGATGCTGTGTGACTCTCCTTTGAGGTCAGCTACTTTCCAGGTAAAGGTAATTGAAAGCTTTCCTGTTTCAAGAATGGCACATGCTTTACCAGCAAAAAGCCAGGCTGTTCAGCACCTTTCTTTGGTTTGTAAAAGGTGAAAATATTCATTAAAAAAAAAAAAAAAAGAAAAGAAAAAAAAAAGTCTGCATAAAATCTTTTGCCTCTCTGTAGCCAGGGTTGCCTGGTTTATATGAAATGAAGAGTTCAGAGCCTCATGCACAGTGAAAATTAACATAGTCCTAGAGACAATGCTGAATGAAAAAAGAAAAGGAGAACCTCATAGGGTTTTGTGAGATATTAATGGTTACAGCAGAATCGCCTGCCATTAGAGGACATTATTCTAATTTTCAATCAGCAACATGGCATCCCCAGTCCTGCTGAGAAGGAAAGAACAAATGTGAGTGTGACAGAGAGAGAGAAAGTGCACTCATGGGGAGCTCTAAGTGCTCTGCCTTGAGGGACTCTTAATCTAGTCTTCCTAAAAGGTCAGTGCGTGTGTCAAGCATTCAACTCTATCAGACAAAGGAGATTGCTTACAACTGTCAACATGGATCCTCTTTCATAACTGTCCTGGACATATAAAGTGGAGTCCTAGGTAGATCTTTTGAAAATTCAATAACACACTCATTAGTATTCTCATTAGCTTACCCTTCAAAGTTAAAGTTGTTTTCCACTTTCCATATTACTGAAAGAGCCACTGGAAAGATTCAAATCACAGTGGTGACCTTGTTAAGAAGGAACATCACCCCTACCAGGACTGCAATCTGTAAGAAAGAACAACTTCCTGTAGTGATATTAGGAATTTACTTCTTTTTTTTCCGGTCCATTGTTCTTTAGTGTTTCCCATAGGACAATCATGGGTGTGCCTTTCCTCATACTATGCAAAACATCAAGATAGGATCTATGCAAACATTCCTTAAACCTCTTTAAGTCTTAAGCAAAAATGTAACAAGTGAACGCTTCAGACCTCTGAAAGCATGTACATATCTCAAAGCAAACAAAAATGGTACTCGTCATACATTTAGGCTCTACAAAATCTTATTCACAAATGAAATATTTGGGTGACATTCCAGTTACCATGCCAGACAGGAAGTTGGACTAAAATTATTTGAGCTCTCTCCCAGCCTTAGATTTAACAGAGTTATGAGTAAGACTCATATCTGAACCAGTCAGGGTTGGAGGATTCTGAATAGTGAATTCACATCCAAATCTTGTATGGTTGCAAAATACAAATTCAACAATGAGATTTCAAAAGATTTGTTTCCATATATAATTATGAAGCGGACTGGAAGGTACATTAATTCTACTTTCCTTAAATGGGAATTATTTTAATTTCTGTCATGGGAAAAAAGAAGTTATTTCCATGTTACTGTGGAGGCTTTAAACAGATGACATGTCACACAGATCTAATTTAGATGGGGGAAGCCCAAGGGGTGGAAGAACTGAGCACTGCAAAATGAATCCCAAACAAATAGTAGATTAGAAAATACAATAGAACTGCAAACTCAAACTGATCTCAGCAGAAAAGTGCTCTTTGCAAATCAGGAGAAATTTTTAACCTCTTTTCTGTTTCTTAGTATGTAATTCTTCGTTTCATTGTTGCAAACAGTCTGTAACCTTCTCATACATGAAAATTTACTCCTATTAAGCCATGTTTCTTACTCCTGTGAACAATATCTAGTCTACTAATGCTTAAACAAACTCAGTTCTGACCACTGAGGTTTTAGTTTCTTTTGTAGTTGTTGACTTCTTATTTACATATTGCAATGCATTAATACCATCCTAGTAAAAAAAAAACCAGCTTAACTCAGTTGATTTGTCAGACTCAGTTTACTCATAAAATTTCAAAATATTCTTTCAGGTATTTCTGTATTTTTGTCATGGTATCACAATAAATCTAAACAAGTTAATTTTGATGTTATTTTCATGTTTTCATGTATTTTTTTTTAGCTGACCTTCCCATTTCTCAGCTAAGGGAGATAACAAGAAAATTAAAAGGAAGGTCTTTGATTATGGTTGGTTAATGTATTCTCATGAAATACAACTGAATTCTTTCACTAACTTTGACAGAGTCATAGATTATTCTTTTATCACAGGAGTACACTATCTGCATATCATAGAGCTTTATTCTGAATACCTTTTTTCTTTGTTTCTTTTCAGGTTTTGTTCCATTTTGTTAAAAGATGCTTTTAATGGCATCTTTTTTGAAGGAAGGAAATAGTAATGAGGAAAGGAACAATTACATTGAAGTTCAAGGCTTTGAATGATAATGGTAAAATATGAGTCATTTGTTACATATATATATACATGTAAAGACCTTAACTTTGTTAATGTTAAGCTAAATTACTGGGACGTATTACACATGTCATAAGGCACAAACATTTTTCAAAAAGTTTCTAACGTGAAAAGACAAAACAAAAATTTTGCCATGATAAATACTCATACACATATAAATGCAAAGAATGATCAGCACAGTATTAGATATACTTTAACATCAAACTGCCCTCAGCTTCTTATTTTAGATACAAAGGTCTCTAGCATTTTATTTAAAGAAGGTTGCAGAAAAGAACACCATTCACACTAGAAATAAAAGTATTCCAGTTATTTAAATGTATATTCAAATATTTAGATAAGAAAACATAACTTTGCAAATACATGACTATGCTAGCATTTGATTTTCATTTCTGCTTGTACTACTGTCTTATTCAGTTATATGAGCCCATCACCTCATCATTCTTCACCATAATTTTCCCAGTGGTAAAGAGAGGATAAGATATTTTCGTTACCTAGAAAAACTTCCTTAAAATGTGTTTTGAACATGTGATTACCTATAAGCTTAGGTATGGTTAAGTTATGAAGGAAAAAGTGGAAGATATTTGTTTTCCCTTCCTCACTATCCCTGCTGACCCATTGAGGTGACATCTCCAAGGCTGAGGTTTGCTGTGGATTTGTTATATCACGCGCTGTCTGACGGGGTCTCAAAAGCCTGGCACATAGGGAAAAGACATAATTGCACTGTCTCAGTTTTTATTTATTTCATTGGGCAGAACAGGCTTGGAGATGGCATATCTTTAACCTTCCACATTCACTTCAGTTCTATGCATATGTAAAATAAGATATTCCAAAATCAAGAAAGGACAAGATATAGTTTTCCAGGCATGATTAAGTACAATTTTTGGTGCCAACACATTATGATGCACTTCTTAATAATATGACCATACACTATTTTTATCTCCCTCAAGCAGTAGCCTTGTGTGGAATCTTAAGATGAAAAAAATTGTGGTGATTATTTTTTATCTTTTTTTATTCTTTTCCTGTATTCCTTCCACCTTGCCTACCTGAAGTGCATTTCGATTGCTCTCATTGTGACCGCATTAGTATTAAATGGTAATAGTCAATTATCCAATTAAGAAAAACTTCTAACAATTCACAAATTCTTCCAAGGTAGATTGTTGTTTAGCAACTGAAAATACTCAAACATCTTGAGTTACTAATACATATGACCTTGAATTTTCTACAAGTTTGTTTTCTGTTGTATATTAGAAGTATTTTGTAGTAGATAGATCTGAAGCAAAAATTAAACCTGTAATTCCACCAGTCTTAGAAATATCTTCTGCAAGTGAGGGATCTTAGAAAAACAAACAACATTCTGAATCAATTTAACTGATAATAAACCAGCAGATTCCATCTCTCCATTTTCTAATTAATT
This sequence comes from Urocolius indicus, assembly GCA_013401255.1. Taxonomy (NCBI): domain Eukaryota; kingdom Metazoa; phylum Chordata; class Aves; order Coliiformes; family Coliidae; genus Urocolius; species Urocolius indicus. The sequence continues at coordinate 26,871 of WBNH01002120.1, read as the reverse complement.
AAAAATCTCTAGTACGAGAACACCCAAAATGAAAAAATTTTGTAGTATGAAAGGTATCATCAATTAACAATAAGAACCCATAGCCATGGCCATTAATATCTCTGTTATTCTCTTCCCTTCCAAAGGACTGACTCTTCAACTGTGTAGTGGTTTGGCCCAACTAGCAAAGAAGCACTACGACAGTCTCTTGCTCGGTGCCCTCATTCACCCCAAACCTTGTTTGGATGGTGGAGACCCCAGAGAAATGGGAAGAAAAAATAACCAAGGATGTTGTGGATTGAGGCAAGGGCAGGAAGGGCTCGCTGCCAATTGCAGTTCCGGGCAAAGCAGACTCCAGTACTCAACTTAGAGGGGAAAGTAGGAAAGTTTATTCTACTACCTACAAGAAAAAGAACAGAACAAAAAGCAAAAAGGGAGTAGGATGATAAGAAAATTAAAACCAGCACTTTAAGAGCTCCTTCCCCCATCCCTCTCTTCCTCCTGTCCTCCTGCCAGTAGAGCAGTAGGAATGAGGAATCCACCAAAGCCTGTTTGGGAGGACTTTAGAATCATAGAATCATTATGGTTGGAAAAGACTTTTAAGATCATCAAGTTCAATCCTAATGCATTCCTCTCACCCAGGTCATTGATATATTAAACAGAATAGACCCCAACACTGAGATATGGGGAACACCACTGGTGACTGACCATTGGCTAGATTTAATTCCATTCACCAGGACACTCTAGGCCCAGACATCCAGCCAGTTTTCCACCCATCACCCTTTCCCAATGTGCAGCTGCAAAGTGGAGACCATGCTCTAGTGTTGTGGTTTTGCCCAGCCTGCAACAAAGCACCACAACCATCTCTTGCTCACTGTTCCCCATCCACCCCCACCCTCATTAAGATGGTGGAGATCACAGAGACTTGGGAGGTAAAAGGTAAGCAAGGATGTTGTGAATCAAGATGAGGGCAGGGAGGGCTCACTGCCAGTTATTGCTCTGAGCAAAACAGACTTCAGTACTCGACTTAGAGAGGAAAGTAGGAAAGTTTATTCTACTACCTACAAGAAACAGAACAAAAACCAAAAAGAGATCAGGAGGATGAGAAAAATACAACCAGCACTTTAGGATCTCCCTCCGTCATCCCTCCTTTCTTCCTGGGCCCAGCTCACTGCTCCTGATATCTCTACCTCCTCCCCTGACAATGGCTTCAGTGGGGTAGGGAATGGGAGATGTCGTCAGTCTCTCACAGATGGGCTCTTCTGCTTCTCTCTTCTCAGACGAGGGGACAACTCCTCACATTCTTCCCCTGCTCTGATACAGGGTCCCTCCCCCAGGACACAATCCTTAACAAACTTCTCTGGTGTAGGTTCTTGCCAGCAGCTGCGGCTTCTGCTGATACAGGGTGCCTCAGAGGGGACACAGTCCTTAGTGAATATATCTGGTATGGATTCTTTGCCAGAGTTGAAGTTTCTACAGAAAAGGGTCCCTCTCTTGGGACAAAGCCTCTTCTGGGCATAAGTTTAATCAGCTTCTTTGTCTTGGGTTCTTGCCACAGTTACAGCTTCTTTGAATATGGGGTCCATCACATGGGACATGGCCTCCTCCAGCCATAGTCACTGCCCCTCCAAGGGGTCTTAGCAAAATGAGTCACTGTCCCTGGTGTGGGGTCTTTAGGAAAATGTGGCACTGCCCCTGATGTGGGGCCTTTAACGAAATGCAAACAAATCTCAGCTTCATCAGTCCTCTCTGTAGAATGCAGGGAAGTCTCTGCTCCAGCACACCTCCTCTTCTCTTACTTCACTGACCTTGGAGTCTGCATGGTTGCTTCTCTCTCCCTTCCCACTCCTTGCACCACCGCCAGCGAGAAAAGACAAAGTGACAGAAGAAAGATGAAATAGGAGGAACCCTCCTCTTCCAGCTTCTTCTTAAAAAGTGATCATGGAGGTGTCTAATTGGCTCAGCCCCAGAAGTGAGTCTGCCTCAGAGCTTGAGAGAGTTTCGAGCAACTACTTAAAGGAGCCATCTTTACAGGCCCTTCCCCCTTACCAGGAAAGGCTGTCATGTCAAACCATGACAAACTGATATAAATCAGTTGTGATTTGGTATATGTTTTACAGGTTGAGGAAGTGGGCTGAAGAGTCTTTGGTAGTATACTGTTCTCACTTCCCATTTACGTGAATTTATGTATAGTGATCAATGGATATATATTGTACAACTTGACAAAACTATGTAATTTCTACCAGCATTTTATATATAAAGCATGGATATAATTCCAATGTAAACTATGTCAATTAGATGAAAAATTGAAAGTAAAAAAGCTAATTCTAGTAATGTCTTCTTTTTTTCTACTCTTATAAAGAACTTTTCAGCTTCCTTCAGATGAGAAAAATGAGGTCTTTGTTATTTCAGCTAATGTAGCAAGTCCTGTATTGTCTGTTCTGTAGTTTTACCAAACATTTGTGAGATCTATCTCTTTCTACAGAACTGTATCCCTGACCACATCTGCACAAATCTGTAATTGTGATCGTTCTCGTCTCCTAGTGTTCTATTTCATGTATTTAATTATTTTCTTACAAATTTTTTTTTTATCTACCTAACTTCAGAGTCTTATTATCTAATTCTCCTAAAAGGTACAACGGATTTTACTATACTGACAAGGGGTGTCACGTTTGGCATATCTGTAGGAGTAACATCTGGAAGATCAGGAGATGTCCCAGACCACAGGCAGGTATCTAAGGTGGACCTCATTTGTGGACAGCCCTGTTGGAACCTATGCTTTACACTCATGGGCCAAGTACTGGTGAATCTTTATTTAAAATACACTAACTTCCTTATGTCTGCCTTTCCTCCTGGATTATTTTTACAGCCCACACAGTTACTTACTGCTGCTGTAGCTCCTCTCTCACTGTTATTTGAGCCAGCAAATTTGCAGCCATTTGGAGAAGTCTAAATGAGACGCAGTCATTAAGACCACAGCTCAGATATATCCTAAAGTGCCCTCTGGGGAGAAAGCAAGAATTTTGTACATTGAAGCATAAGAAATTTCTAGGCATCAACATTTGTGGTGATGAGGCAAAACTACACTAGGTGGTCTTGCTCTGACAGGGGGATTGGACTAGATGATCTTTCAAGTTCCCTTACAACTCTTAAAATTCTATGATTCTGTGATATCAGGTGCGAGCTTCCAAAAGTATCGTGAAAACGCCAGACTCTAGGGTGAAGTCAGATTCTCTTTCTGCCTGATGTCCTGTGCCATCACTCTTGCATTCCAGGCTGCACAATGACACAGCCCTTCAAAAGGGATGATGAGTATTTATTTAATTATTTAACTTAGAGACTCAACTAGGGGACTTGCATTTTTGAAGGAAAGTATTCTTGCCACTTTTACAACTTAAGCAATAGTTCTGCCAGTGAAGTATTAAGAAAAAGGATATCTAAGCCCTGTCATGACACTGACTCGCAGTGTCTTTGAGGCAGACAGCTGCAGCTATCAGATAAGTACTAGGTTCTCCTGGGTTTGGCCAGGTGTCCTGGGTTTGGCCAGGATAGAATTAACTCTCCCCAGCTGCTGCTGGGGGGTGTGGCCAG
>WBNH01002120.1:0-23263 GCA_013401255.1 Urocolius indicus | reverse complement strand
TGGGGAGGAGTAACTGGGTGGTTTGGTCACTGTTCAGTTAAGGCTAAACCACCAGATAGGTACAAGCAGAAAATGCTTTCTGAAATACATTCTTTCTTCAGCGCTTGAAGCAGGCTGGCTCAACCTGCTGGCAGCCATGAACCCCCATGGGAGATCTTGACATCCCTACACACAGTGCGTAATAAATGCCTGTTGTTTAAGCTAGCCTTATGAGTTTTGCTCCTGCAGCCTGAGCTGTACAACACTCAAGCAGTTTCCTTGCATGTAAATTGCTTAAAATCTAATTCTTGTAACTTCTTTATTAGAAATATTATGTATATAGAATAAACAACAGAATGGCATGCAGAGGCTAAGACCTCCTACAAACAATACATTATAACCCAAAGTCTGTCTTGGGTTCAAATTGCTTTCTCTGAAAAATTCTCAACAAAAAATGTCCTTAGGAGCAGGTGCATGTCATGAATAAATGAATCCTCATTGTAGCTTATAATGCTTTGTGTATCATACATAACACACTTATGAACATAAGACTAGAACTTAGGAAAATTGGCAAAGTATGAAACTCATGGATGTTTGATCAGTAGGACGGTCAAGGAATATAAACCATCCAGATGTGGAAAGCCAAAAATGGCTAAGATTATTAACGCCATAGAAAGTCACGTGTGAGGACATATTCAGGTGTTTTAATAAAAACTTACACAAATTTCAACATCAGTATTGAGCAGGTAGTGCATAAGAAGTGTTGAATATTACTAGGTCCTAAAAGACCAATTACACCTAACCTAACCCAGAAGAAAATACTTCAGTAGCTGAACAAGTTAAGAGTAAGTTAATAGTAGCTATTAACAGTTAGTAAATAAGTTTATATTAATGCCTGCTAGATCCAATATTTGAATTGTTGCAGTAAGTTTTACCTAAATGTGTATAAGAACATGTCTGTATTACTTTAAAAAGTCCCTTATGCTGAGGCTTACAACATGACTTCCAAATATCTGAGGTTTTTTTCCACTCACTAAGACAGAGATTTTTAAATCTTCTTGTGGACTATTATGTATATGATCAAAGAACAATGTTTTGCTTAAATAAATGAAATAGAGTGGAATTCCTAAAATGATAAGTTCCAGATGGTAGTTCCTATAATATAAAAATATATTTCCTTATATGTTTAGTTTCAGCATGAGCTCATCTGGCATGCCTGCAGGTACTCATTTGTGGAACCTATCCAGGACTATAGGGCAGCTATGCTATAGAGTCATTTGCTGTATAGCAAATGGAAAAGATGAAGATGTGCAATTACCCTCCCTCTGTTAATGTTAAGGAGAAAGTATAGAGACAAGATTGAGAATGCAGGCAGGCCATTAAGTTTCCAGATTTAGGAAGAACAAAGCTGGGTTTTAAACAGCTTGCTTCCAAAATCAGAGAAAATCAAACAGTGCACTGACTTGCCTTTCTCCTCTCATGCTTGAGTGCTGAACATGCTGTTTACAGACATAAAGCTAAGTTTCATGTCTTTAATCATAACATCACAGTTAAATACATGTCTTAAGAGGTTTTTGAGAGCATTTATATATTAAATTTTTCCTCTAACTCTCTTTCTTTGGGGGCACCTAATACATTTTATCTTGCAGTGTGCTGAAGTTCCACATTAGTTACTGAGTTTTCCTTGATTTATGGGACTTCATGCGAAGCTTTAAACTTTTTTCCAATGGTAAGTATGGTGGGTGGAATTTCTGAGAAATCCTGAGTAATCTAAAAGCCCAAGTCCCATTCACTTTCAATAAAATGTGAGTGCTTGTGGGCCAGGCTTTTAAAACACACAGTTACTTAAAGGTGAAAATAGTCGTTTAATGGGATTTACTAAAGTGCCGTGGTTAGTCTGAGACTGTTCTTGGCTTATCTGCTCTGTTTATATTGTTTATTGCTTCCTGCTTAAAACATGTAATAAATTTTCTGCTATAGAGTTTTGTTGGGGTTTTTGTTTTGATAGATTGTTCTTCCTATGGTAAGGTGTGACTGGCCAGAGCTTCTCCAAGCAACTGCGTTCTGTAAAGTTTAATCTTTCACATATATTACTCACTATCTGTACTAAAGTTGATATATGTAAGTTTACTGCTTTTCAACAGTACCCTGCTGACAGAAATGAGACCCAGACTCACAAAGGAAATTAGTCACTGCTATGCTGACTGTGTAAGTAAGCAGTAAGGGAAGCATGTTTGCACCAATGATGAGGTCTGTCAGTGACTAAGCAGGATATCTGTGAGTCACTGTTAGGGAGCAAACTCCACCTAAGGTGAAACATGCCTTCTACTGTGGCAATTAAACACTGGGGACAAACTTCTAATCTCACTTTTAACTGTATGAATCCAAAGTAAGTCTGTTGACTTCAGTCTGGACTTATACTGCTGTGATCTTATCCAACTTCCATTTGGAAAGTTTTCACTGACTTTAACTAGAGTTGAACCAGACCTGTAGTCATTTCTATTGCAACAATCTGGTTATTTTGTCAGGTTTCCTTCTCAAATGCATGAACTTCATTACTGAGCTATCATTGACTGAAATGAAGGTAAATATCAAGCTGGTCATTTATGCAGACATTCCCTATACCAGCATGAAGTTAATGAGTTTTTTTAATGTCAAATTATTACTTTTCAGTTATTTCTAGATTCAGTTTCTATCAATTTAGAATAAGTATCTAAACCTTGAAATCAAACTCAGCTGCTGAAAGCTGAAGGCCCCATCAAAAACATTCAGGACATCTATGTAAACATCTTAGTTGAAAATCACAATTCATAAGCACTTCCAATGATAAAATGCTAACTTGGAGTGATATCAGACATCTTTCTGTCATGAAGTGGGATATACTGTGGTGGTTTAGCCCTGGCTGGGTGCCAGGTGCCCAACAAGTCATAATATCCCCTCACAAACTGGACAGGAGAGAGAGAAATATAACAAGAGGTTTGTGAGTCGAGATAAGGACAGGAAGATCACTCAGCAACTAGCATCATGGGCAAAACAGACTCAACTTGGGGAGAAAAGAGTTTTATTTACTAATAAACTATCATAGCAGGGAGATAAGAAATAAAACTGAATCTTAAAACACTCCCCCCCCTCGGACTTTCCTTCCTTACCCTCCAGCGGTGCAGGGGATGGGGATAACGTTCAGTTCATTACAGATGGACTTTGCTGCTGCTTCTTCTCATGGGGAGGCCTCCTCACACTTCCCACTGCTACAGTGTGTGGTCCCTCCCCATGGGAGACAGTCCCACACTAACTTCTCCTACATGGGTCCTTCCCATGGGCTAACAGTGAAATCAACAGGATTGCACTAGATATCTGCCAGTTTGGAAAACTGATCTTGTCTGCTTTTATGAGGCATGCTACAAACGAACTAAGCATCAAGTATAGAATCCTTGCTATTTAAAAGACGATGATGCTGGCTAGAAATTAAAATATGAGATTTTATAGTAAAACCAAAACAATTTCTTTTCCATTTGATATAAAGATTGTTGATGTACTAAAAAAAAAAAGTGTTGGCTTCAGCAAAGCCCAATGTTAAAGTTTGAGATAGAATATCTTCTCCAAACAATAAGGAGCTATTATTATCATTCAAAGCCATCCTTACCTGGTCTTAATAACACCTTCTGGCAAAATTAATTTACTTTTAAAATTCTTGTTGCCATAACAACTTGGTGCAGTTGTTCATGTGACTTAATGAGATTCTGAAAGAACTATTTCATGAAGAAATAAGCCAGATGAATGGAGAACTAAGAGAGGGTTGTGGGTTTTTTTCTGGTTATTGTGTTTAAACATTGATAGACACTTCATGAAAATGCTCCCAGTAAAAGAAAAAATAATAACATTCAGAGCTACTATACTCCTATTATATGATCCTTGGAGCCTTCATACTTTCTAGGAAATAGTGTCTCAGTTTGAGATAGCTGCAGACTGTATATCAGTTTGACAAGCAAATGTCTTCATCTATGTACCCAATATCCTTCCCCTAAAAGGATGAATCTCCATGATGATCTCTTCTTCAGCACCACAAATACTGTTGTGTTGAGAACTGCTGTCAAAGAGGAATCACACAGTAGTGCCATGCCAAAGCCCTTTCATGGTCATAACCACCATCCTCTTACCTCCTGTTTATTAATTATATATTTGCAGATAGGCTGATAAATACATCAGACAAAAGCAAGAGCCCAGAAAGGGCACATAGGGGAAAGCAAATATGGTCTCACCTCCTTCCTTGCCTAGCCCACCTGACTGAAGAAATGCTGCCAGCAGCAGTGTGAGGAGTTGACATTTGGCTTCATCTTTGCCCATGAGGGGACTTGCTTGTGTGACCTCCAGTCTGTACTGGACCGCAGAAGTCTGATCTGAAGACCTGAAATCCCTCCAGCCAGAAATTTGCTATCTTTCATTATCTGCAACAGAATCAAGATTCTTTAATCACCACAAAAATTATTAATAACATTTACCAGTCCTCTGTGCACATATATATAAACACTAATCACAATAAAGATTATATCATAAACCAATTATAAGCATGGAAGTATCAGAACACAAGTACTATACCATATCAGGAAGTATCAGGACACATGAATTATGCCATACAGAATCTCATCTCTCCTGTGGCAGTTTTAGGAAAATCTCCTGCTACTCTTGATTTTCTGAACAGTAAAGCATGAGCTTTCTTGCTAGGCTGTCTACCAATGTGTTCCAGTTGCTGATCCTTGGCTGTTACTTGGGTAATTATGCTTTCTAGGCTAGAAGAAAGACTGCTTAACTTTTATATCACAGAGGCGATTAAGAGTCAGAATTATTCTGAACTTTTGCCACCATATCAAAGAGCTGCATTAAAAATTAATGGAAAGCTATAGCATTGTGGCATTGGTCTGATTTGCATGTGAAGAAAACATTATTACAAATCTCATTCCTACTACTATTTCTGCTTCATGTTAACTAAAGCTGACAGGAAAACTTGGAGGAAAGACTTGATAATGACGAATTAGTCTTCATTTTTCTGCTTGTGAATTAACTCTGAACATCCTGCAACTGGTTTTAATATATTTATTCTTTGAAAATAATTTGCAAAGAATTAATAAACTACTAAAGTTTCAAATAACATTTATGGTTAGTTTATATTCAGTCTGAAATATATGGTTGGCATTGACTGAATAAGTCATGTGATATTGTTTTAATATGAAAATGGTTTGGGATGCAAAAGTTTAAATTTATTAGAGCCAAATTTGCTGATTATTCATACTCTCTGTAATTCATTTTAAAACTACACTTCTTGCAAACTTGACTGCTAAAAAATATTACTGGGAATATAATTGTATTTCATGTAAAGCAATTCTAGTGTAAATTAATTCCATATTGAGCTGAATTGTCTTAGGCAAAAAATTTTAACATTGACCTAGGCATAAGTAGATTTACTATCAAAATTGGAGTAATTTCTGAACAGCTACTTAAGTAGTAATCTAGAAAAAAATTGTGATAGCAATAATAAACAGATCAAATAAAGGAAAAAAATCCCATTGGGCTCATCAGTTGTTTTGTTTATGGCTCTGCAAATACTTCATAGCTTATCTCTTTTTCTCACCACACTCTTCTATTAACTAAAAGTTAATTTAATCAGTCTAATAATATTATCCAAATATCATTCATCCAGTTTTATGTTGCTTTTAAATTTCAAATAGCTTCCTCAATAATCTAGTTTTCTGGGAATTTATCAGGCTTCTATCTCTGGTTTATAACCTTATCCAAATTATTACTCTAATTTCATTTGTGTTGGCACATATCACATTCTGACTTTGCATTTTATCTTTCACGTTCTATGCTAACTTTTTTTTTTTGTTTTAATCTTCTGCTTGCCTCGTGCTTTTCTGCTATAACAGCTGGGAATTTAAGCAATTCTTGATGTTTTGAAATTTGGCACTCATAGTGTGCCAATCAAGACAAAGATTTTTCAGCTGTCTTTGTTGTTGATTCTCTTATTTTTTTCTTTTTTTTCCAGTAAAGATGTTTTCATCTTACATCTTTATGTACTGGTTAGTACAATGTGTGTACTAGCACTGCCTAATATTTCATGAATATGTAACAGAAATCACTACAGTAAGCATTAGTAAATGAGCACTCAGTTACTCTATTTGCTTTAGTCCTATTCCGATATTTTTATCTTCATTGAGTAAGTAGTCAATGAAAAATAGTGTGGCCTCTTAATAACATGGGAAGCAGCATGCAGGTGTGAAGAATAAGTTGCCAGGTTTAAGATTCAGCTGAAAGATTTAAATAACAACTGACAGAAAGTGGAGGAGCTTGGAGGCCAGTGAGGGGAAGGAGGTGTTGTAGGTTCTGCTTGTGGACATTATAGGGACCAATGGCTCATCTTCTCTGAGGTTTTAGCTACTTTAATGGAACTTCTCTGTTGCTACATTATTCATAAATACAGGAGAAATGGTGATGAGAGGTGTCAGATTACCCAAAAGAAGTTGCCCTAGAGAACAACAAGTAACTCTTCTTAACTTTCTTCCCTTTGAAGAGAAATTGAGATTATACAATCATGCTGCTATATAGAACTGTCAGTATACCTGTTTTCACAGTCTTTGGCCTAACTGATGACCGCAAAGCAGAATTTAAAAAGCAGGATTCCAAATAAGAAAAAGCAGTTTTAATAATAGCTACCTCTTTTTAGATAGTAAACAGATGTGAGACAACAGCTTTTTTTTTCCTAGAAATTGCAATGGGACTGGGGCAAAGGGTGGTGTTGCTGGGGTTTAAGACAAATTTTCAACATGGATTAACAGCAAAAGTTAAGTGTGAAGCTCCTACTCTTGATTTCCCAGTCTGACAATCTCTGATGTCATGCCAGTGGAAACAGATTTTTGTAATGTCAATTACGTCTAATGTTCAAACTGAAGCTTTTGAATATTTATGATACTCAGCTAAAAAAAGATTTTACTGCATTTAAAGATAGACCTTTGTATATGAAAATGAAATCTCCTTAGAAAAGATTGTATAAATTCTGAATCTCCAAATTATACTGCATCCTGTGTAATAACTTTCTCTTGCCCTCGCAAGACTGCATGTGGAATATTGTGTCCAGTTCTAGGCCCATCAGCTCAAGAAGGACAGGGAGCTGCTGGAGAGAGTCCAGCACAGGGCCACCAAGATGATGGAATGGAGCATTTCCCTTATGATGAAAGGCTGAGAGAGCTGGGGCTCTTTAGCTTAGAGGAGACTGAGGAGTGATCTTATTAATGTTTACCAATACATAAAAGGAGGATGTCAGGAGGATGAAGCCAGACTCTTCTCAGTGATGTCCAATGACAGGACCAGGGGCAACAGGTACAAGCTGGAAACATAAAGAGATTCCAAAGAAATACAAAGAAGAATTTCTTCACTGTGAGGGTGATGGAACACTGGAAGGGGCTGCCGGGATGGGTTGTTGGGTCTCCTTCTTTGGAGATGTTCAAAACCCACCTGAATGAGTTCCTTTGTGATATACTCTAGGTGACCCTGCTCTGGCAGGGGCATTGGACTAGATGATCTTCTTGAGATCCCTTCCACCTCTTGAGAGTCTGTGAATGGCACTGCTTATGCCTGAGTCTCTACCATAGAAACAGTAGCATTAATAATGAATGAGAACTTTTTTCTTATCCCATTTATTTTTATGAGCAAAATCAAACTTTTGATTTTTTTTTTCTTTTTGACTTTGCTTCCCTCAAAGTAAACAATGAAGTCTAGTAAAAAGACTTAAATCCAGAATAAAATGCAGCAACATGATAGCTAATATATGGAGCAGTTAGTGTAAGTCTTGGTTTTTCAAGTACTGAAAAACTGTTTGAGTTGATGATGTGTAACTGAAGCCTCTGTCTTATTCTCTGTCAAATTGAGTTGTGCCAATGGTCAGTGTCTGCCTAGTTCATAGAATTATATAATTATTTTGATTGGAAAGATCATCAAGCTCAATCCCTAACCTCTACCAAGCCCATCATTGAGGTTTTTTTAATCGGGCTATGTACATACCTCACTTCCATACAGCACAAACATAGTTTGAGAAGTTCAGTTCTTCGTGAGAAAATATTGGTGTCTTGTACAGAAGAAATTATTGGTGTTTTGTATAGACAGATGTGGTTTTTATATTTCTGATCTTCTTTCAATGTTTTTTACCTTTTGACAGCAACATTGTTAGGCTCATTACTCCACTCTGGCCTAAGTTCCACAATGAAATTTTTTTAAGGCCCATGGCCACACTGTGACTTAGTATTGTAATCCCTTATTGTGATAACCAAAAGGTTCAAGACTTCAGGTTAGCCTGCTATTGTTTTGCTGGCTTGCTCCAGCTAAGGATCTAGCCTTTAGTTCATGTAATCATGTGTGACTTCGATACTTACCTTCAAGTATTCTTCTGTCTCTGTTTGGCAAGGGGCTAAGGTTCTCTTCCTAAAGTAAGTCACCTACAAAGTAAAGACTTTAACGATAAGGTGCTAAGTGGTTAGTTCACTGTATTCATGTTACTTGTCTTGTAATAAACTTATTTGGCTTTGTTAATCCGGAAGTTTTTCTGCTTTGTAATCAACTTTCTGTTAAGCTGTTGATGTCACTGAGCAGTTTTACTTCTGGCATCCTCATCCACTGCCCTTTCTGTGTCACTTTACACCTTCTGTGTTGCTACTTGGTGCTTAAGCTCTACAGGGATGCAATCTACAAACAGATTCATACTATTACTTTCTTCAAGAAAAGAATCTTTGGATTCTTGTGTTTGTTTTTATTGACGTTGTCTTACAAAGGTAAAGGGCTTCCCCAAAACTTTGGCTTCCATGTCTAGAGAAGTAGTGGCAGAAATAGACACGACCACCCAGTGCAGCATGTGTTTGTGCTCTCAGGAGCAACTGGATTGTGTACTTTGAAGTGATGCTACTGGTGCCAAAAAGAGTATCCACACAACTAGTGCAAAAAAACTTCACTAACATCTCTTGCTGGACCTGTATGGTCACTGGAGAGAATTTTTTTTCCTGTACAGTCAAGAATTGTACGAGTTTACAAACTTCATTGTTGTGGAAGGATTTTGCTTGCCATTTTACTGGACCTGGTCTTCGGAAACCTGGTTATACTTTACAATTATATTGGAGAGTGCCATCTTGGTCTCACTGATCTTTCTTTTCTTTTTTTCCAGTAACTCTGTTTCTATCATGACCAAAAATTTCCAGCAATATAGGAGTTAAACATCATGTNTTTATATACTATTATGCTAACAGTAAGGTATAACAGGTAAAGTTAAAAAAAAAAAATCAATGGAACAGATAACATACTTTACAGAGGTTGAGTTCTCTTGAAGTAAATGGCTCAAATCAGACCATGGTGTTTCACAGTGTATAGATGTAGCATTATAGAAAAGCAACTGTAATCTACTCCAGCCTCTTCTTTTAGTGTATGCATTAAAGACAAAGTCTCTCTCCCAGGGACTCACTGAATGCTTACTCTTCCCTGAGTCCTGTAGTAACTACAGAAACATCATCCTGGCTAAGAGAATTGCTGCATGTCGTTTTGGTTTGCCAATAGCCTTTATGAGCAACTCCTCTCTTGTCACCTGGAGACTTGCCTCAGGCAAAGTAACAACCACCATTGTAAGAACAGCCTGAAGAGCTCTGCATGCAGTGATGAGAAGATGCCTCCTTCCCCTACCTGTTTGTGCTTTTGAAAACAGCCCAGTGAGCTAAATTGCAACCGTTGCTGTCTCTTCACTTGCTTGTTCATTATCTGCTTGTTAACTCTTGTGCTATTTTTCCTTTGAACTAATTTTGCATACCAACTGTTTTATTGAAACCCTGCAAGATTAGATCTATGCTGCATTCCAATCGCCCTCTCCCCCCACCCCGCCCCCCATCTTCCCCTTGAAATCAGTTGTTAAATCTCGGGTTTGTGGCTATAGAATAATGGCATCCTGCTTTGCTCTCCTTTTGCAGTTGCAAACTCTTGCTGCTTACTTCAGCTTAAATATGTCTTCCTGAAAAAACAGCTGACTCAGCTTGCTAAACTCTCAGAAGACTCCTTTTCTAGAGGATTGGAGGTGGGGGGAAGTTATATGCCAGCTAAGTGAGCTGGAGTGCTTAACTACTTGATCAGAGGAGTTTCAGTTCTAGGCGGAGTGAGGAATTGTTCAGTCATAGTGAGTGGTGAGAAATGATCTTTATGCTGCCAGCTATTAAAAAATTATCAGGTTCTTGGTAAACTTATGTATTTCAAAATATTTTTCAAAGTATTTAAATTCTACTGTTTTGTTCCTTGTTTTGCAGTTGTCCAATTAATTTCTCCCCCTGTTTTTAGCTATTCGGACTCCCATTTACTACTCTGCAGGTACATGTTTACTATTTGATGCCCAAAGTGTGTTTAACTAATATGGTGCTTGACCAGTAGTGCATAATATTCCGGTTCTAGAATTTGGGATGGAAACTATCTGTCTTTCACCCAGGGTACGCTGAACTCTGAATTTTGCTTTCACCTTAAATGTTATAATTCACACTTCAGTTGGATAAACTGCCCTTGCCTGTGTTCACAGCAATGCTCTAGTCACAAACATAAAAATCATGAGATGTCACTGGACACTGAAATACAAAGCTGAGCTGCAGCATACGGTGGCATGCAGTATTGCTTTTAAAAAGGTATTTCTTTACTCAGAGCAAGAACAAAGATCTCTGGAAAAAGGCACTACAAGAGTGATGATGATATTCAAGGAGATAAATGTAGCTTAGTTTAAATACTTGTCCTTTAAACAGATTTGATGGATTTAGCATGTTTGCATAATCATGTCACACCTTAGAGGCAACCAGGTACTTGAAGAAATTCTCTGGTAATGGGGAAGGTCATTAATGCAGTGGCTTTACCCTTTCATCTGAGGAGTTCTATGAACTTACATCTAATTTCAAAAGGTCTTGCAGAACAGCTGGAAACACTACACAAACTGAGATAACATGAAAGCCAATGACAGAAATATTTGGATAAATAATCAAATTTTTTTATTTAGAAAAGTTTTAGTTTTTAAAATCCTCATTGCTAAGGGAAAACATATAGAATATTATTTAGACTAACAAGAATACACTGTACCTCTGAGTTGACATTTAAATTTTATCTCAAAATGACTTCTGTGTATTCAGATATGTTGGCTTCCCACAAACACAGATCTTAGTAGAAACCTCATTTGAATTGAACAATGAAATCAAGATTGGCTGTGGAGTTTTGGTGGTTTTTTTTGGAGAAAAGTAAAGATAGAGAAGATTTGGTGAGAAACCAAATAGAACAAAATATTAGAAGGTTTTGTACTTTCATGTCCTTTAGCTTGGACTTGCCTTTGCTTCATTTCAAATAAAAGCTAGGGCTTTCTTTTATCATGAAGACATCTAATAAAGTCAAATGCCCTCAATTGTGCAGGAAAGTAAGTTTTAGAAAATCCTTTTTTTTTTTCTAGACAAAGCCTGAGAGACTATTGTCTTGTACTCTCAGTGAATTACTGCTGACTTTACAGTTTGAGGAGCAAAGGTATTGGGTTTTCTTGCCTTCTTGCCTGGCACGAAAAAAAAAGGTGAATTAAAACTTAAGGGTTCAAATTAAGCTATCTTTGTTTTCTATGAAGTGATTGCATTTAAGAATCTCTCACCAATATGACAAAAGGTAAGGTCATACCTTTTGTTGTTGTTCTTTTTCCCTTTGCTCTGAGCTCCTCCTATACCTACAAGTTATTTTCAAAATTAAATAATTATTTCATCTTAACACTTTCTCCTTCTAAGCAAGATGTGCCAGTTTGCAAGGGCTCTGGTAATGTGAATCTTTGGAGCTTTAATCCAATGAAAACTTTGTCAAGATGTTTAAACATAGAGGGTAATATACATCTGAGATAGTCATCTTAGAAGTTGATTATATTTAATAGACATCAGTACTGTTGAAGATGGCTAAAACAGGTTGGATGCACATATCCCATTTTTGTCTCTCATATGAAAAATCTCGCTATTGATGTATTTACTCCCTTAGGGTAGTGGAAGAATGAGATGTTTAATTTTACTATTTTTTTTTTACGTTTCTTTATGCTCCCCAAAGCTTCAAGTTTCCACAAGTCATTCTGACATACCAAAACACTTCTTCATCCATATTTATATGCCACTGATATAAAAACATACCTTGATCGCTGCAGTTACCCTGTGGCTTCATAGATGTCAGTTTTGTACTTTGTTTTGCACAGTGCATGTTCAAAGTTTGTCCTAGCTCTCCCAGACTGAAGTATTTTTTTTCTCAGGGAGTTAAATGACCTATTGGCACTGACTGCTGAAAGATTTCACAAGTTTGACTATAGAGTTGGAAGCCAAACCCTAATCTTGCTGAGTGTCCTCACAGTGTGTACTTGGGGCTACTCTGTGAATGTAAGTCTTCTGCACAAGCTTCTCTGACTTGGGGTAAAGCACATCCACACAGCCCCGTCGTTGCCCTTAATAAGTTTTGGCATACATTCATATCACTGTGCCAGTTTTCTTTTCATAGTGTTTATATGTATCTGCATGCTTAGTTTAGGATTTTACTAAAGAAATAAATAGATGGACTGAAACCATTTGTAACAACAGCAGCTGCTGCTCATACATATATGCATGTATAAACATGTACAAAAGGAGTAGTACTGTATTACTCTGGTAAAGTACACTTTAGCTTCTTTTTTTAAATGTCATCCACAAACAAAAATATACTAGACCTATTGTGAAATCATTGTAGGCTTATAGTATCTAAGGTATGTTAATAGAAAGGGGAAGGAATAATTGAGATCTACTGAACATTTTGTGCCTAATTCTTCTTTCTTAAACTTTCCTTATTGCACAAGTAACCACAGAGTATTTGCTGCCACAACTGCTTCTTATGCATGATGTAATTGTATTATTAAGCATTATTTGTTTGCATAGATCAGATTGTGTTATTACTGTGGATGCTCATTAAAACGTGTCCTGTGCCACAATGAGACTGGGAATTTCAAAAGTTCATAGTACTGGTTTAACAGTGACCTAAATGGTGAAAGCTTCTATTGGCTCCTTTTCCGTGTTTGTAAACAGTGTGTAGACAAATATAGTTAATGCTGAGAACAAGCATAATAACCAACTAGTGCAGTTTTAGAAAACAAAAAAAAAATTGTATTGACAGAGAAAAGTCACAGAGTATTGGTTACATTCATAATTTTAAAAGCTAGAAAAATGTTAATTTTAAGCAGTGTACAATGTTTCTGCATCTGTTTTACATTTTTTCTCTTGAACACTGAGCAAATATAATTTGGTCACAACCACTTCGTGCAGTTTTAAGATGACTGGTGGTGTCTAGAGTAGTGCTAATTAAAATATGCCACTTTCAAATGACATTGAATTGTTCATTGTATAGACATCCTGATACCATGCTCCCACACTGCTAGTCTTTGACAGGCACAGTATTTATAGGCTATGAAGAAGAAAATTAGCCCAGGACATAGTAAATAATGCTATCTGTAGCTCTGTCTTAATGCTTCTGGACTACAAAGTAGTCACATGCATTTGCTTGAAATACATTAGCATGGTTAGTATGCTTGTTAGTCAGCATTAAGAAGGCTGTCATGTGACTCTAATTTTGTTGAGATTGTACGAAAATACTGATTAGCCTGTCAAGAGAGAACTTTAAAAATCTGTCAGAGGAAATGGATGAGGAAATACTATAATGTATACAAAGTAAGCGTAAAAAGGCAGATCTTGACCTTTCACTTTTTTTTTTTTGTTTTTGTTGCAAAGTATAAGCAAAGGTTACCCAATGGCATTCACAAGCAGTTAACAGAGATACTTTTTCACACAGCTCATGATTTCCTTGTGGAAGTTATTGCTACAGCCAGGGGCAGATTATAAACAGGATTGCAGAGAGCATTGTGTATTTTTATGGATAGCAAAAAGACCTACTTGGTTAAATGTAGCTGAGGAAATGTTTCCATACAATTCAGGAAACAAATCAAAGTACACTGATCACTTTCTTTTTTTGTGCAGATGGATTATTCCATATCGATTATTGATGGATGGCTTATATCTTATTCTCTGAAGCTTTCTGGTCCTCTTCCAACGGTAACATACCTTTCTTGAAGTCTGATAGCAACAATGAAATGCAGTTAGATGTTGTCTGGTTTGCTCTCCTACCTGCTCCTACAAAGCCTTCTTTTTACCAACAGCAAGTGAAATTGTTTCTGGGAACTGCTGGTCTGACAGCTGTTAAAACTGTTATTCCTAAGCCTCCGTTCCAAAGCCTCCATTCCATGAAAGAAGCCTCTGAGATGAGGTATGATTTTATTAGTGGTAAAGGGCAATGTGTTTTCCTGACTCTGTGATGTGACCACTGGCTACAGTGATGTGAGGATGCCCTGAGGTGACTCATCTGAGAAATGGCAAGAACTCTCCTTCAGAGCCTCTCTCACTTACCACTCACAGAAGCAGGTATAGGATGAGCTAAGATGCAAGTGTCAAATTTTGATAGTGCTGTGTCCTTCCTTACTGTGTGTTTGTTGGCAAGACGGTTCTAGAAAGCCTCAGCTAGAAATTTTCTTTTCATGTACAAGACAAGTTCATTACGCAATTTTCCACCTTTTGAAATTTGTATTTTGATGTTTGTTGAAATAAATTAGACCATAAAGATTTTCCTCCCTTTCCCTAGGGAATTTTGTCTCAAAACCACAAAAAATTCTTTGTGCTGATCGTCTGTCAATTGGCATTTTATTGGCATAAAATATCTTATGTATCCAAACTGGTGTACTGATAAGTTTTAATCTATTGTGCTACCTTTATATTTCAGGAGCACGTGCTGAATATCAGACTGTCACAAATACATAGAACAAAATCATAGAAGACTTATAAAACCATAGCAGGTATTAAGCTGGTGCTGTAGGGCTGAGTGGGATGGACAAGCAATAAAAAAAAAAAAAAGCTTTGGAAAAAAGCCAATCTCTTACCTGTAGGGTTTTTGCTCTTTATGAGCTCATGTTTTGTGTTACTGCAGCTTCTGTCAATTGAGTCTCTAGTCCTGGAAGGGCAAGGTAAGACTGACATGTTGAACCAACTACTTCTCAGGTGCTTCTTCACTTAAAAACATCCATAAGTCTAGTCAAGTACCGAAACTCTTTACTGATATACAGAGATAAAAATAGTTGTCTTAAGCACTTAAAAATGGTATGGAAAGCTAACTAGAAAACACACAGTGCTCTGGGAAATGCTGAGAAGAAAAATAGAGCCATGGAGTCCTGCAGGCTAATTTCTATTGGGGCTCTGCCTCGGCATGAGAAAATTCTACTTTAAAAAATAAATAGGAACTCTCAAGGAAAAATAGCTCACTTAAACCAAGAGCCATAGCACTCCTGAAATGAGAGCATGCTGATAAAGTGATGTTGCATTTCCTAGTGGGTTCAGATGAATAACCAGTCAATCAATCATGCCTGGCTGTTTTCTAAATTTGTAATGTATCTGACTTGAGTTCTTTACCCATGGAATACGATTTTCTGTTTCCCTGTCTGTTCCGATAACAGCTTATATGATAGACATTCTGCTTGGATAAAATGAAGTAGGAGAGTTAC
This sequence comes from Urocolius indicus, assembly GCA_013401255.1. Classification (NCBI taxonomy): domain Eukaryota; kingdom Metazoa; phylum Chordata; class Aves; order Coliiformes; family Coliidae; genus Urocolius; species Urocolius indicus. Next base: position 7,656 of record WBNH01002120.1, on the reverse strand, counting down.
AGGAAGACATTTCAAGCCAATTTTTATTAAAAGTAGCAAGTAAGACTATTCTGTCTAATTGCATGGTGACAGCTTTATCAAAGAATTATTGTCTAATAGTTAAAGGACACACTAGAAACCTTATGCTTTTCAGTCAGCAATGACCAGCTTTACAACCTTCAATGAAACATTCATTTCTCTTTGGCTTTACCATCATTCAGCAAGCTAACTCTGGAAATGGAAGAATGTAAACCTTTTCTTTTGGTCCATTTGTATTTTTAAGGGTTTTGACTGTTCTAATTCTAATTTTCTTTTTCTTCTTTGGAGAGATGCATAGTGATATTTCATATTCTCTTATAAGTAAAAAAAAATAATATTCATTGTTATGCTTGGAGAATGTTGTGATTGAGCTATTTGTCCTATTGAAACTGTAAGGTCCTTGAGCCTTCAGGATTTTCAAACCCTTATGCAATTTTTTTTCAAATACACTGAAGGAAATATTAAACCTATTTGTTTGAAGATTTTCTTTCCTTAGGGTATGATCTTTATTAGTTGTTCCTTGACAACTTGATCTCTATTATGAGTTTTGATTTAATTCAGACTTTTGTTTCTAGGCTATCTCATCACTCTTCAACTGTGTCTATTCCTTTGTTTATCATACTATGACTCGTCATATGACAACTATAGTTTGTTGGTAGCTATACTGTCTAAAATGTGCATCCACTTATAGTCTGGCTGAATTATGGTCTCTTTCTAGATTGGAGAAGGTCTTTTGTCATCTTTCACTACATTTCTTCTTTTGTGTATGAGGTCCAACAGTTGAGATTTTTTAATGTATTTTATTATTTCTCTCTCTGAAAATGCTTTCCAATGTACCCTGATGCTGCTTCTTATTTATGGAATGGTTTCACTCACTCTGATTTTGTGGAGATGAAATAAAGTTCAACTAACGTAGAAAATCCAGTGTTTTATCATGTCAGCAGAATGATGACTTTAACATTTTCAAGTACCTAAATATTGTCTGAAGCAGCTGATCTTACATTGTAAGGCTGAAAACAGGAGATAATATCTCCCTTAATCCTCTTTTTTATTTTATTCTCATGAACCACTGTCTCGCAGACATCTCTGGACAGCTCATAATCCAGGAATACTATATGGAAGAATAGTACACACACAAAGTTGGAAATCACACTGACAACTCCTGCTTGCTTTTTTTGCCTTTACTGGAACCTATCTCAGATAAGACCACTGAACTCAAATAAGTCACTTATTCATTCAGAATAAAAGAAAGATTTGTCTTCAGAAAATTCAGACACCTTTGTAATAAAGGTGTGATATGACTCCACCCAACCAACATAAACATGTTCCACCCACCACTTTTTTGCGCCCTGATGACTTTTTTCCAGATGTGAACTACATGCCATTATTTGGCTGTAGTATCAGTCTCAGAAGCCTCAAGTTTCTATCAATCACAAAAAACCACATGATATCTAGTTCTCTAAAACTGGTCAATCATTTTTTAATTTTTTTTTCCATGGCATGAAATATTCTACAGTCCTTTTGTTCAAGTCTGGTTAAAACCTATCCGTTTCTTACAGCATTCCATTTTGTCTGTGCGCCTATTCTGAGGTATTTCGCTAGTTTATCTCCTTTTATTATTGTTTAAGGGGATAAAGTGTTTCCAGTTCCCAGTTGATAAAATAAGAAGTGAATGACAGCAACCTGAAATTTTATGAAAGAATCTGCATTTTAAATTTAAATGTAGCTGGCGTCACTTATCTTCATATAGCTTCTGTCTATGTGGAAAAAAAAATCTCTTTTTATAACTGCTTGTCAGCTGAATAATAGAATGGGGGGAGCCAACTTGAAAGACATGGCTGATTGGTGCGATTGAAAAGGGCTTTACAATTAGAGTTCTGGCAGAACACAAAAAAGAAATTGTCTGGCCATGAAGAACGGAGCCTACTTTAGAATTCCCTTTTCTCAGCCAGATAACATGCATCACTGTTCATGCATTCTCTTGACATTGAATAGAGGACTTCAGAACTAGCAACCCAAATTATCCCTTACTGTTTGGTTCTATTTGTGATATTTGTTGGGGGAGGGGATGGGGGGAAAAAAATCTCTATTACTGACTGTAATGGTATGTTGCTAAATTCCATTCCGTTTATGCACTTAATCTCTTAAGCTCATTTCCCCTCCCCCCTTCAGTATTGCAACACACACTTTCATTAGCTCTTTTTAGATGATGAGAGAAAAATAATATTCTTGTCTTATTCTCATCTTCTGTCCCTTTGGTTTTGTTGTTTTTTACTTTGTTTCCCCCCGCTCCTCCTTCCCAAATTGTTGTGTATGTGAATTCAAAGAGGAAGGAAGCCCTTACAGGTGTGTTTTGGATTACAGTAGAAGAACAATAGGGAAGCCTTTAATTAACTCCATACTTATTCACAGGGAATATTTGTTCTCTTGTCTCCAGAGTTATTTAGTATTTGAAACTATCACCTACTACATAATGTACCTGTTGAAGAAAATAGACTTTCAATTCTATTTGAAATCTTCTGTGCCACACAATTAATATGTTAGATCCTATTTATTTATTCTTAAATAATGACTCACATGAATGTCTTCAGACACAAAGGAATAACAGACTATGTACAATGGTAAGATGTCTTTCACTGACTTCAAGACAATAGTGGGAAAAGGAGGAAAAAATGTTGGTAATGTCATGCATTTGACCCCTCCTTGCATGTAAAATCAACATGCTAAATATTTATTTTATATTTCCATAAATCTCTTAGATTTAAAAGCACTCCATCAAGGTAGCTTTCACTATTTTTACACTGTATTTTTTTAAATTGCTGATATATATATAGCAACCGCTGAAAGCTTAACAGTAACATTTCTTTCTGACTGAAATACTTGCTGTTTGTAGTTACAGAGCTGCTCATTAGGGCTATTTTTATCCTTTCTTTTAAAGAAGTACAGGAAAGTGTGAAGCTCCCAAATCCTGACACTAGCTGAAGAAGGGGAAGGGAAGGGTCAGTCTTAGTTCTGTTCTCTTTTTGCTACTACCAAACCTATCCATGCACAAAATTCATATTTCAACACAATTACTTGTAAATTTTATTTTTTATTTTTTTATTTTTTAGAAACAAAACCATTGTTTACTCTAGAAAAACAAAATCCAGTGGTTTTGTGAAAGGAAATATCACAGATATTACGAGCATCATCTTATTTTTGGGAATGGTGAAACAAATATTTAAAGATTGAGAGGGGTTATGAAAAATAAAAATTTTCCCGTGAGAAAATGTTTTGGTTTTTTTATACAACTCTCCTCATGAATTCTCATGAATTGATGCAGCCCTTTAAGAGACTGTGAGATGGCTGACATTGTTGGCTATGTTCCCTGATCCTAACATTTTCTATGAAGCAAGGCTGTGAGAGAAGTGTGCCAATACTAAATATTCAGATTATGCTATGGACCTTTTGTGGAAAGCCTTAAAGCTTTAGCATCATTTAAGGACAAGTCAATGTTGAATTGTGGCAAACAATAAGACAGATTCATCTTTTACTGTTTTGAACTGAGGACAACATGATTTATCTGACAAGAGCCTCACGGAGGCAAGTATCTTATTATGCTGGTGGTTCAGCCTTGCTCCAGTGTCACGTTGAAGGCTTTCCCAATAAACATGGCCATACAGGAGTTAATAAATTAGAAAAAAAGTAATCTGAACTATGGAGACAAAGGTGACACAGTATTTGGTAGCAAGCTTATTTTGACTTGTGCTGTAGCCTCATCCTGATCTGGCTTAACTGCAGTAACCTGCGGTCATCTGTTCTCGTACAGGACTTGGTTTTATTTTTCTGGCACAACAGGTGAAGTTAGTCTACGACCCAACTTCTAGATTAGCTAAAAAGATGTAGTTTTGTCTAGTGGCAATGTTCTTTAATGTGTCAGCTTTTTGTTGTTCAACCCAAAATAGCTCTGCACCAGACTTGTGAAAGTTTAATTCCCAGGAGGTTTACTCTAAGGTCTGGATATCCGCTCCTTTTTTTCCCTTCCTTCCTCTTTCAAATCTGGGTCAGCCCAAAGTGATAGAAATGTAAGCAGCTGGAATTGATACCCACTTCACAAATTTGGGCCTGAGTGTCTAATGAGGGATGATTTGCTACCTGGCATGAGCAAGGGAATTTATCTTAGTGATATGTTATTCTCCTCAGTGCATGGCTGAGATTTCTTTGACCCACTTCAAATTCTGAGTCTTTTCTATTGCTCTGTGCGGTGTCATTGGGCTTTCTTTACCTTCTCAAGCCTGTTTTCTTAATGCAATAGTCTTGTAAAAAAAATACCCTCTGTGAAAGTGGAGAAAGAGGTAGGTACAATAATAAATGAAAATCCAAAGGCAAGAATAAATCTTCATTTGAACTCACCATGAAAATGACCTTTGCTCTGAAAGACTGTGACTTTTATCTGTAAATGGTATTTCCATGAAGGACGAGGGTGCTGTTTAAGTGTATAAAGGTTTTCACTTAATAGTACCACTTTTCTGCTGGAGCTCATAGCAAATTTTAATCCTTCTGTAAAGCTTTAAATCCTCTCCCTCCTATGTAAATTTCTTCACAATTCAAGCTTTCCTTCCATGGACAGAATTCATTTTTCTCTGTTTGTGAAGCAGAAATAGTATTTCAGAGACCTTGAGAGGTCAGCTAGTTCAATTTCTGCTCAAGCTCAGCTCCTGAGAGTGTTTTTGAACTCAAAAAAAAGAAAAAAAACCCACCAAAAAAACCCCAAAAACCAAATCAACAAACAAATAATGAAAATGCCATGGTTTTGTTAAGAAATCTGTTTATCAAACTATCCTTAAAACTATAAAATGCTTTTTAGAAGTTGCTTCCAAATCACTACTGTTGCCATGGTGTGTGGTGGTATTTCTTCAAACACAGCAGCAGGGATCCAATCCTTTCAGGTCCATATAAGGGACACTTGCAGCTTCAAGGAAGTGCTGATCTGTTCTGTTTGTCTCAATAGAGGGTCCATACTTAAGCTTAAATGGGAGGTCAGTTAAGTGTCAATGCCACTAAATTCAGTTCTGCAGCTTGGGTAGGACCATCATGTAGGACCATCATGCTAAGATACTTTGGTTGTTAGGTACTGGTGAGGAATGAGAGTATAAAAAAAGAAGCTGGTCTTTCTCCAACCTACTAATGTTTTATGTCAAACTCTAACCGAGGAGCTGGTTTCATTTTGTCCTTGGAAAATGAATGAAATAGTTCTGTGTCAATAAACAAATTTATATGGTAAATTTATTAGAGGCTTAAGATTTGGGGAAACACCATTTTTTGTGTATACAAAATCAACTCATTTTGTTACCATAATTGAAATAAGTATTAATGATCACCATGATAAAAGGAAGCGATATTCTTGTTTTCTCTGAAAAGATTTATCTTTCTCAATTCCAGACACAGAGCAGTTTCTAATAAATAATTTAGGGTATTTATGTACCCTCCAAGTTTTGATCTCCTCTTCACAGATTGATCTTCAACATCTTTGGTAAAGTTGTGGGGTTGTTTCTATCCTTACCCAGACAACCGATCATGTGAACTTAAAGGGAAGTGGAAGGAAAGAATAGAAGTTCTTCCTCATTATTTTAATTTCTCACTAAAACCACCTTTCAACTCTGTTTATACTTAATACAAGTGTTAAATCTGTGTGGATTAATACTGATTATAGTCTGAACTGTTTAAGGAATCTTGACCCAAAGTAGAACTTTGTCTGTCATTAATTTGAATTACTTCCACTTGTGTCAGCATTATTTAAAAGGAATCAATGAAGATTTCTGTAGAAAAAAGCCTTGCCATCTACTCCCAAATGGACTAAATTAATTAAACTGTGGGAGCCAAATCTATGACATGTTTTATATATTATTACTTTTTATGGATTTGCTGCCGACATTGATAGCATTGAAAAGATGAGCTTTTCTAATAGGACAAAAAGGAGATTTGTTGGAATTTTTTTCTTTGATTTTTAATGTATTTGTACAAATTACTGCCAAGGAGATAAACAGTGTAAGTTTCCTAGCTAAGAATGTAGGGACCTTCACACCTCCAGAGGAAAGATGACAGATGATTGTTTTTTAAGTTTAATCCAACAGTTCCCAAATGCACAACCTGTGAAAGATAGAGCTTTCAAGAAGTGTGTTAGTGTGCTGAGAAATCAAGTCTCTTTTTGACTGGAGTTGTGCTCACACATAGCTTTTCCTCCTACCAAGGATTGCAGGTAACAATAGGTAGATGTGTAACAGAGAGGGAACTATTAATTCTCTGTCACGATTAATAGAGAGGAAAAATATCTATTAGCTTAACCTAACTTGCATTTTAAAGCTTTGGAGAGAGATACACAAAGGCTAGCGTTAGCCCAGTAAGGTTAATCTCCTAGTCTCCTTTCCATCAGAAACACAGAGAAAGAGTAAAACCTGGACTGTTGCCTGAAGGGCTCAAGTCAGTCTCCTTCCCTGAATGCCCTGCTGGAGCCCTATTATCTTGGCAGTGCAGGTGCACCTCTGGAAAGGGTAGTGTCATAGAGAATTTGGTCTTTGAGAATACCTCCATGGATTCTCCATGTGGGACTAAACTGTCCCTCAGCTGATCAAGGCTTAGGCATAAAGGATAAAGGCAGGTTTCTACCCAATATCTTATGTGAGGTCTAACTTTCTTCATGACTTTCTTTCATGACTGGATGTCTATGAATCTAGATGTCATGGTTTTGTGTGCAGCCGTTTCTGGTAAGGGGGAAAGGGCTGTAAAAATGGCTCCTGTAAGAGGTTGCTCAAAACTCCCCAGCTCTGAGTCAGACCCCCTTCCAGGGCTGAGCCAATTGTGTACCTCCTCAGTTCCTTTTTAAGAAGAAGAAGAAGCCAGAAGAGGAGAGTTCTTCCTCTTCCTTCTTGTTCTGTTCTTCCTTCTTTTCTGGCTGGTAGTAGTGTAAGGATTTGGGAGAGAAGCAACCATGCGGACCCCAAGATCAGTGAGGGAAGAGAGGAAGAGGTGTGCTGGAGCAGACACTCCCCTGCATCCAGTGGAGTGGTGAAACAGAGATTCATTTGCAGTTCATGAAAGACCCTATGCCAGGGGCAGTGACTATGCCCAGAAGAGGCCATGTCCCATGAGAGGAATCCAGTATTCACAGAAGCTGTAGCTGTTGAGAAGAAATCACACCAGAATAATTCATTGAGGACTGTGTACCAAGGGAGAGACCCCGTATCGAAGCAGGGAATCACGTGAGGAGTCATCCTCAGCTGAGAAGAGAGAAGTGGAAGAGCCCATCTGTGAGAGACTGACCACATCCCCCATTCCCTACCCCCTCCCCCAAGTCACTGAGGATGGAGGAGATAGAGATATCTGGAGCAATGAGCTGAGACCAGGAAGAAAATAGAGATGAGAGAGGGAGATCCTAAAGAGTTGGTTGTATTTTTCTCATCCTCCTGCTCTCATTTTGTTTTTGTTCTGTTTCTTGTAGGTAGAAGAATAAACTTTCCTCATTTTCTCTCTAAGGCAAGTACTGGAGTCTGTTTTGCCCAGAGCCAAAACTGGCAATGAGCCCTCCCTGTCCTCGTCTCAATTCACAACATCCTTGCTTATCTTTTATCCTCCTAACTCTCTGGGACCTCCACCATCCTA
>WBNH01002116.1:90629-119809 GCA_013401255.1 Urocolius indicus | reverse complement strand
TGTTTTGTTTTTTGTTTTTTTCTGGTAGCGGTGTGCAGGAGAGCTCCTGAGCCAGAACCGTGGGTACTCAGGTGAATCTCTCACACCCAGGAACCTAAGAGGAAGGCAGACTCTCCTAGTTCAGAACTCCTCTTTGTGCATGTGTCCCAAACTTCCCTAAGCAGGGGACAGTCTCGTCTCACGTAATAGTGGGTCTGAGGGAAACATCAAGTGAAAAATGTGCTGTAAATTTGCCAAGGTCTTCCTTACAGTCTGGATTATTTTTTTTTTTCCCTGTAACTCTCAGAGGAAAAAATCCCCTCTGGCCAGACAGAACTGCTAGATTTCATCACTCTGAAACATCTCTGCTACTGGACCAAAAGCACAGCAACAAGGCAATGACACTTGCTCTCTACTTCAGGGAGTACCTTGTGCTGGAGCAGGGAGAGATAGTTTGGTGGTAGTGCCAGTTTCCCATTAATTGCCAAGTGTCAGTACAAAGCACTGCTTCCATCAGTCAAGTATTTATTACTTATCACTCAAAGGTACTGCCCGCTCCATGCCCCCAGCACCAAACAAAGACCAACACACGGACTCTGCCCCAAGATTTCAGACGCAGAAGGTCAGCCTCAGCCAGAAGTTGCCATCACCTACCTTTACAGCCACTCCCCTACGTTACAGCTCTGCCCTCTGTCACTCTCCCATTTACAACAGTTAACAACTGAAGTGGTTTTAGTTTGTTTCCTTTTATTTGCTATTGCTGATACATGAGTAGTGTTACCCAGTAAGAAACTTTTACATGTGTCCCTGATGGATACAACAGTGCTACATCATATTTGCATGTGTCTAGGTGACTCAGGCTGCAATACAACTGCAGTGGGGAGAGAGTTTGTGGACAACCCTGCTGTTGAGCTCACGTTAACAGGTACATCCCTGCTTTGACCCACTTTGAGACAATTAACATAATTTGTACCAACAGAGGAAACTGGAGCAGGATCAGGGACTAGAGCCATTTTGTCAGCCTGCTTCTTTCCCTTTGGAAAATAACCAACTTTCAGATGACTGTAAGGGCACGCAGGGAACCTGCTCAGCAGATAACATGACAAATCCCTGCTAAGGCTAGTTACCAGCACAGCTGTCATTGATCATTGCTATGGATTTCACTCCTGCCAGTCAAGATCCCTCAGCTCCTTCTAGCCTTATCCTGCAGCCTTTTGCAGAGCTCTGGAATGGGGGTGAACTTCTGGCTCTTCTGGGCTTACAAACTGGATGGCCAGAAGCACTTTATCACATCAAGACTCTTCACACGAAGCAGCACAGGTAACAGACAAGTAAGCTTTCCCACTACTAGCTGGATTTCAACATCTTCCACAGATGTGGGGACAAAATTTTCTTGTCTAGTACCACCTTGTGATTCCAGAGTTGTCTTGGCAAGGAGGAACCTCCACCTTCAATCTTCTGTGTCTCACCCACCTGCACAGATCTTCCCACTTCTCACTTTCTGTTTGATTTTTTGGGGCTTAATCAGCACTCAAGTCTGTGATAAGCCTTGACTACTAAAAGGAGTTATCACCCAGCATCTATGACATAGAATTTGGACTGAGTATCTCAAGATGACCTCGTTTATATTAAACAGAAAAGTAAAAAGGAAACAGCTCTGTAATGAAACCTTTTTAATTTTTAAAGGGCAGATCTCCGGCATATTAGGGAAAAACAGTTACAAAGCCAACAAGAACAAAGATCTTGGAGAAATATGAAAAAAAAAAAAAGCCTTTGAGTGCACACAATAGGTAAAAAACCCCATCTGGCATCATGAAGCAAGGTGAGGAAATTAGAAAAGCAGGGCTCTTGACCAATGACCTGAATGAATAACCACACTGAGAAGTAAGTAACCCAGCATCTTTGGTGCTGTTTTGGCAAGAAGAAGAATATAGAAGCTGCAGTGACAATATGTTAGACAATAGAGAAGAAAATGCAGAAAGGGAAATGAGCTTTTGAAGTACAAACAAATTTAAGAAGATGAATGCACTCAAGACACAGGCACAAAATATTCTTGATCCTAGAACAATGAAAGAATAGTTGCATGATCACAGCTGGCAAGCAGGCTTTTAATAAAAATACCCATAAGGAAAGTGAGGTAGGAGGAGGGGAACCTGTGTGGCTGGCGAGTAACAAAGTCTGTATCTGTTCCGAAAGAGGAAGGAAAGTGATCCATGCTGGATCTATCGACCTGCCCTTAATACTATGTAAGGCTTTCAGAAAACATTGGAAAAGAGCAATAAAATTAGGAAACACATGAAAAATGGGGCAAAACACACCATGAGGTTGCTAAAGGGGAATTACTGTATGGCTATCAGAGGTAATACCAGAGAGGGATCTTCAGTCACCAGCAGCATAGACTGGAAGAAAACGAAGATCCTTGGGACAGAGGAGGTCAGTTTCTGTTTGCTGTCACAGCTGTAGACACCTGAGAGGTGTAATGGAGCTGTGGGCAGGGCATTCTTGAGAGCATGGCATAGTCTCCTGGGCCAGCTGCACTTTCTGCAATGCAGGTCCAGGTCCCTTGAATCTAGAGATCCATCTGCACTTCATCTCCAGCATTCTGCATCAGTGCAGTGACAAAGACACACAGCAGCAATTTTATCTCCTTCCCATGAATTATTTCAGTTGGCTACAGCCACCAGAAGCTTTTGCCCATCTTTTAAGCATCTCAAGGCAGAGATTATTTGTGCACCCTCACTGCTTAACAGATGCTGTTGTAAGAGTGGTACCTATTACCTAGGCATGGCCTGTATGTCCTGGGAAGCATTCCCATCTCAGATAGCAAAAGGGGCTGCATCATCTTTTTATTCCTTTAAGCAAGCATTGTATACACAAACTGTACACCATTTTTCTTCCACAACCTGATGCAAGTACATTTGTCCTTAAAAAATAGACCCTGTGCTGTATGTCCTGTCATCTGGCCCAGGTGTAGCTACAGACACAGATGTGCTATTTTTAAAGCCCACCGAGCTCCTGCAGGAGCCTGTTCTGCACAGAACCACAAAGGCAGACTGGTACACACCTACAGCAGCACATCCTGCTCCCATTGTGCTGAGTGGGACAGAGACCTGGGAACACTGAGAGGGTTTCCAGGTCTCAGGGTAAGACAGAGATGAAAAGGAACGGTAGTTCAGGAAGCCCTGTGGTGCTTCCAGAACACTGTCACAGAGCTGTGAGCAGAACACACTGTCCTCCATGGTTTTGCTGAAAGACCTCTCCTTCCCACTTGTCTTCCTGCACTGACACTCTGGTTTATGTTCTGGGTTTATTTTCTTTACCAGATGTAAAGGCCAGAGAGCCTTGCCACTCCACACGGATGGAGAGGGAGCAACCAGTGGAGAACCTACAGCAACAAAATGGTGCCTGCAGAAAACTAATGCAGAAAAGGCTGTGCTGAGGATTGCTCACACCTCCACAACATCCTTGGGGCTGCACACAGCACTGATCAATTCAGGGAACAGATGACTCTTTAGCAATACCAGTACATGAGGCTGTAGGTGCCTGGAGGTGAAAAAGCCGATCTCTACTTCTATACTTCATACACTTTTATGACACCCCCCAATTCAGACCCTGTATGATCTGTTCCTTAACAGTCAATGCTAATGCAGCACCACATTCCCCCAAAACACCTGCAATACCCAATCTCACATGCTCAGCATCTTCCACATCCCCAAAAGATTGCATCTGTTATTTGCTTATCCTCTTTTCTTACTGCATTTCCATGTGCACATTGCCCTACCGCCATGTCACTGTACCACACATCACAAAACCTCATTCTGTTATACCTTTGCCCTATTGTTCTCACTGACTGCCATCCTGAACATCACCTTTCCAGCATCTATACCCCTATCCCACATATAGTCTTCTCTTTGTTCAAGTCCTTCTCCCTTTGCATTTGCAGAGGCAATTTGATGGAAGGATTTGTGCAGTGGGTGGGGGAGGGAAGAAGAAGGAAGGCAGGGAGGGAAAAGAGGGATTTGGCTATAACAAGACCATGTAATTAAGCTCTAATAAATGGTACCCAGCCTGGACCCCTCATTTCAGTAATTAAAACTAGTAATTCCACCCTTCCTAGATAATCTTTCTCATCCAACCTGTGAAAAGAGGCAGGGAGAAAGCATCCATTTCCACAGCCAGCACAGACACACCCTGGGCAAAACAAAGGACTCCAGCCTGCACAGAGCCCACGTATCTCTTAGTAGAAAAGCAGGGTTTTACCTGCCGCGGTTTTTTATCTTAATGACTTGTGAGCAATTGATTTACCAGTATTAAAAAAATAACCAAAACAACAAAACACAAGGGAAAAAAATGCTAAAAGCCACACTGGCAGCAGCCTTTCCTCTGTCTGCATCCTTTGTTTCTGGCTTTTCATGGAAGTGCTGCCTGTCAAAACAGCTTTTGAGCTGCACAGCAGCATCACCGCCAGGGATGCACAGAGAGCACGGTAGCTGGCGGGACCAAAACAATCCATGTGGGCTCAGCTGTCATGTCATGGCAGGCACAATGGAGAGCTGTGCCACAGCACTGTCGGGGTGAAGCACAGCTCGCCTCTGCACAACCAGCCCCAGACACACCGAACACTATTTCACAGCACAATGGACAAACAGACATTCTGCGCAGCAACGCCAGCCTCCTCACTCACTGACACCCATTATAATCACAGCAAAACCTCAGCAGCTCTGAAGCAACGCAGTCTCTGCTGAGAAAATGCAATGCTAAAATATTTTAAGCTTCCTCGGGTAGCTGTCAAGGTCCACAAAAAGAAACTGGCCACTTTGCAGGACAACGAACATCCTGAAAAATACCAGCACAACTGACGCCCCCACCCCCACCTCAGCACCCCATCATTTCTCTGTCTCACCTTTACACATATCCTCTGTTCTCTGTCTCCTCTCGCTGAACACGTTCTGCCCCGGTACTGCTGAGCACTGAGGTTCCAACGGGCTCTGTGCTCTCTTACCAGGATGCTGTGGGAAACACAGAGCCAATTTTTAATACGTGTTTTTTTTTTTTTTTTTCTCCTCACAGTTGCATCTCTGGCAATGCAGAGGGTCTGCGCAATCACATCTCCAATGCTCCTGCTGCTGCTGCTGCTGTTGTGACGTTGCTGCGTGAGAAGGAGCAAGCATGCCCACAGCACCGCCGCTACAGCTTGCAACCAGCCCCTGTGGGACCTCAGACAAGACAAGGGATGGGAGGGAGCAGAGAAGGAGAGGAGGGGAGTTAAGCTGGAAGATGGAGGATTTGATTCTTTATTGGGAAATCAGGAAGACAGAAATAGAGAAATAAAAAGACTAAAGCTTATGCTGTAAAATAGAGCTGCAGCCTCTTATTCTATCATGAGCTGCCTCATCTCTTCTCCTAGCTTTGCAAAGGAAAGCAAAAGGAACTGCTATGTTCCTACCGTTGTTAATGGCAGCCAGAGCCCCTGGAGATAAAATGCTACTCTGCAAAGCAACACACAGGAGAAGGAGGAGGAGGATGGGAGGATTTACAACTGAGAGATCAGGAAGACTACAAGAAGCTTCTTGAACCTTCTTTTACATTTCAGTAGTATCTTGTCCTAAAGAGCTTCACCGACAATATCTACACAGCATCCCTGAAATGCAGCCACCTTCAGAGCAAGATGTGACCACCAGCACTTCCCCCAGTACCAAACACATCTGGCAGAGACAGGACAGCTGCAGTTCCTGCTGCCACAGGGAATCTCAAATCAAGATCCCAGCAACTACGAACTACAGCTTGTGATTGAAATGCTGCCTGTAGCCTGGGCTAAATCCCAGAATCTCTGCAAAGCAATCCACAGCAGATCTTCCTTCTAGAAATAAGAGATCACTACCTGCAAAAGCCCAGGCTCTCTTGCTATGCTGGGGCCCTATGAATGGATTTTTACGTCACTCCCTTTTCACCAGAGACAGCTGCAACTTGCTCCATGGGCAAGTCAGTGCCCAGTTCCTGACAGGGCACAGGTGGCTTCACTTTTGTTTTTCTGTCACAGTCTGGGCATGACCACGCATCCCAAAAACTCAGCTGTGCTGAGGGAAGGTGTTTCTAGCACTGGAGCAGTTGCCCTGAGATAATCATCCTGGAGGGACCACTCACATTACTGTACTTCGTCATCTCACTCTTCCTACAGCCACTGCCCTGTGCTGAGCCAAGGAGAACTCAGAAAATGGAGTTTCCACATTGCAAAAAATAATCTGTATGAGACTGAACCAAACTCCATCTCCTAACTCAAGGGTCTACGTGCAATGTGTAAGTCAAAGATGAGATAAATATGGCAACAGTCACACAGTTCACAGAAATTAAGAACAAGTCACATACCTGAGTACTTTTGACTCTATGTCATGACACACACAAAGCAGCAACCAAATAAAACAAATACAATACTCTGAAGAAAATCCTGCCACTGCAAAGGCCAACACAAAAAAGCTCTGCCAGAAAAATGTTAGACTCATTACTGGTAGTGGCTGCCAACTGTCTCAGATTACAGGCCACTGGAAACCTTTAAAATATCTTTTCAGATACCAGTCAAATCAGATTTCTGACTAAAAACTCAGTATTGGGTGGGTAAGTCCCCCCACGGGTGGGAGTCCAGGACTTCCTCTGGTGCAGACAGACCCTTCTAGTGAGGAAGAGAAAAGGCTGGCTGAGGGCTGTGCGGCCCATTTGCAATGCACTGGAGCCACCATTGCAGATACAGCTGTGCCACTTACCTCTGAAACACTGGGAATGATCCCTCAGCCTGTCCCAAAGCTCAGGCTCTGCAGGTCTTTCCCGAGAGGCCAGTGCATCTGCTCCATCTGTGGTACTTCATGCTCCCCAGCCCACTGCTTGCCTTTTCCTGCAGCATCAGCAGGTCCCATTCAAGGAGCAGAGACAAGACCCAGGGAGGATGTGGGAGCAAAGAACGTACCTCCATGCCTGGCCATTACGGCAAGCAAAAAGCTAGTCCTGCCAGGCTCTGCTCCACCCGAGCTGCAGTAAATGAGACTATTTACTGTGCTCCCATTAGCGTGCAGCCCCTGGACCCTCGTATGGCCAGTCCCATTGTACTGTCAGTGTTAATTAAGGCAGGCTCAAAAAGGCGTCTCTGGCCTGTTCAGCTGGGACAGTTGGGGAGCTACAGCGAAGAAGGAGACAGCGAGTCTCAGCTGTGGAGCTCTGTGCAGAACAAGGAATGTTTGTTACCTAGGAGACTCGTTCCCACAGCAGAGAGGAGAATGGAAACTATTTCGGTGCCCTCCCCACTCCTCCATGAGCATTGCCAATGCTGACGCCAGGAGGTATAAATGCTGGCAGGCTGAGTGCTTGCCTGCACCCCTGTCCCTGTCCCAGTTCACTAGCATTAACTAATTCACTGACAGCACTGCCTGCCTAGTCGAACAGACATGCACATCAGAGCTGATGGAGGCAAGGGGCTCTTTTGCTAAAAATCAGACAGAGAAAAGAGCAGACAAAGGCCTCTCTGAGAAAAATTCCTATTTATCTCTCTGTTCCTAGCATAAACATTTGTATCCTCCTCCCTAAAACACATTCAACATGTTCACCCCAGCACCAGCTCACATGGCCTTACACCTCTGCAGCCTGCCCTTTGCTGCATCTCCTCTCCCCAGGATCTACTCCTCCCAGAGACAGTGGTAAAATCTGACGGGCTGTCCCAAAGCTTTACAAGTTGTCAGACATTACAGCTGCTAATGAGGAAGAAGAAAGCCCTTTCTTGGGGACTGTCTTCTAGGAGATAATGACTTCTCTTTGATCACAGAGATGAGTCAGTGCAAGAAGGGGAGCATGGCTGACTGCACAGTCTCATGCAAGGAAGGCAGGGATACTGCAGAATGGTGACTGTGCTCCTTAGAGGAGCAAGGTGAAGGAGATGGAGGTGCCAGAACATGCCTTCTCATACAGTAACGGGGGTCCCTGTCTTGCTTCACCTGTAGAGGCAGGGACAGGTGGTTCCCATGCACTCCAGCACTGTGGCACGGAGCTTGGCAGGAGAAACAGCTGATCAAGCAACACGTCTTATTATGTACAGGCATCCTAGGTGTCAGGCAAGGTTTTGGACAGCTTACTTCCTCCCCTTGCTCTGAGTGTGTGAGAATTCAATGCACAACATGTTCCCCCTCTGGATTCCAGTACAGAATTCCACTCATGAATTCCAGTAAGGAGTCACATCCCATTCTCAGTGCTAGGCTGCAGCAGAGCTCACCACTTTAGGAGAGCCCCATATGCTGCACTTGCACCAGATGAAAGCTGTGTATGTACCTGGAGCACTTGCTTGAAAACAACCAGAACACAAATAGATCATGAAAGCACAAAGAAGGCCCAACACATTTCTCTCTTTGCCTTGGGCTCCTTCCTTCACATTCCATGCAGGAATTGGTCCTAAGGTCAGCATGTTTTCTTCTGTGGAAGAAAACTTTCCACATTTCTTCTGCAGTTTTACAGCAGAATCCTCAACCAGCAGCCCAAGCCTCCTACCTATTTACTGCAAATCTGCTCCAGTGACCCATGAAGTGGAAGGAGCTCAGCCCTAGATCCCAGCTCCAGCTGTGTGAGCTGCAGCTCTGACACCAAGCATGGGGCCAGAACAGGTTAATAAGGCCCTGAAAATTACCTCTCTTTGTCAGGCACTGTGATGTACAATATGCCCATACTCGCAACAACCAGACAGCCCAAGGGCTGCCTCTTCTCCACTACAGTTTGTGTCTATAACCCAGGACAGGGAGCTGCCTACCACTTCCTCCTAAAGGATAGATATTTTGATGTAGCCCTCGTTACCTTCAGCATGTCCATGGCCCTCAAGAGAACAGAAAGTAGTATGAGCAGCAGCAAACTGATCACCACGGTGGACAAGCTGTGTCTTGCTACCTGCAAGACGCTTAGGCTGCAGCTTCTACCTCATCATGACCACATCTATAGCATGGCCATGAAGGGATGGATATCATCACACTTTCCCATGTGCTGGACCACTCTGGAAAAAGGTGGGAGCCACTCAGTGCCGTTGCACCTTGCTCGTGGATTGCTCATGTCAAAAATCTGAATCCTTGACATAGCAACACCATTCTCCACCTCTGAGGCTATTTCAGGAATTCCAGGGAGAGGGATGTTGGTCAGAGCTGAACTAAGAGCGTGGTCCTGCTCAACTGGAGCACAAGGACCAGAACATAGAGGCCATCAGCAAAGCAGGAGGGTGCTGAAAATGTTATAAAATCCTCAGAAAGAAAAACCCAAATCATTATGCATCGCCACAAACCCTGCCTTTCAAGGTCAAACAGCACCCATCTCTCAAACACACAGAGATCAATACAGGCTGATCGTTACCAACATGGGCTTGACAACTTTTCTATTCAGTGTGAACAAATATGGGAGCTTTTTTTCACTTATGGACATAGTTTGGTGGTGGATGTGGCAGTGCTGGGTTAATGGCTGGACTCAATGATCTTAAAAGTCTTTTCCAACTTAAATGGTTTTGTAATTCCGTGAATGAGGGGTCAGAATGGAAGAAGTTTGAGAGAACAACATGCTAGTTTAGTGGCAATGCCTGTCGTCAGTCTTTACATTCCTGCAGAGCCATTAAGCATTCAGAGACAGAGGAGCGTGTGGGGTTATGCCAGTCACCGGCATATTTGCAGCAGTAGGATTCATCAAACCCTTCATGATGTCCCCGCCCCAGTGACTACTGCCCTCTGCCCAGAGCAGCAGCCCTAGTTTCTTCAGGGTTAGCAACCTAAGCCAGGAGTCATGCCTCCAAATAAGAAAATGGCTTGTGAAGACAAAATTGTTGCTGTTTTTCCAAAAAATTTAATGTTTCTTGTTGTTTGTTGTCTTCTTCTGCTGTTTGAAGAACATCCTCTAAATTTCCAGCTTATCTTTATCCATGCACAGCTCACCCCTATTCACTCATGTTCTAAAAATGAGCTTTAACGTCAGTGTTTATCCAGTCTGTGTTTAAAGTTATATTTTTCTGAGTTCTTTAATCACTTCACATTAGGTAGGCTCTTCATTACTTTGATCATACTCATATCCCTTCTCTGGACCTGACCCAGTTTGCATCCAGCCTTCACAGAGAAACTGGAAATATACACAGTCTTCCAAGCAAGTACTCATCATGCCTTAATACAATAAAATTTCCTTATCTCTGCTACAAATACTTTGTCCAATGTGTAATGTTGGATGACATCTATCTTTTTCATATCTGCACCATACCATCTGCTCACAGTTATCCTACACTTCACTAATAGACCCTTGGCTTTCCCCCATCTCTCTCACTTCCCTCAGTAAGCTTCCAGCTGCAGCTGAACCTTTTGCTTATTTCTCATGCACACAGTCACACCATTTTGAACTATCTGATTCCCATCTGTATTATTCCTTAAGGACATCCAAGCTGTTCCTGCTGAATGACTCTGAAGTGCCTCTGATGATGCTTCCTAGCTTTGTGTCATTAGGAAACATCACCAGCAAAATCTTACTTTGTAATACTCAAGGCATTATTTGATATGTTGAATAGCTTCCATTTTGAGACAACTCTGTAACAGCTTCCCTTCAGACCAGTAGCTCCTTTTTCAACATTCCGGTTATTTTCCTCTAGTCTGTTTACTAGTTCTCAAAGAGTATTGTGGAAGATGGAAGAAGCCCACATGGGTTCAAGGAGAGGCAGGACAAGCACTTGAGAGATCCATTTCAGCTTATTAAACAGCTAAAATATAATAGCAAATCCACTGGAAAAAGAAAGAAAAATAGGATATGATACCTGCTTGCCCTGCTCCAACAAGGAGATATGAATCCTTCAGAAGGCTGCAGAAAGATCCCAGTGCCTGTCTTTTAGCCCTAATACTTAGCACTGCCCAAGGAAGAGCACAAAGAAATAACTGAACACTTTCAGGCAGAGATAAATCAGGACAGAAAAAGCAGATCAGCTCCCGAATCATGCCTGAAGTCTCAGCTTCCATCTGATAAAGCAAGCTCATAAAGCTGTACAGAAAACACTGAATTAAGCATGATTTCAGAGTGTCTGAAGCAGGAGCTCAGCTGCAAGGGCAATGCCGTTTCTCCAAGCATTCACTTGAATATTTATTGATGGTACACTGAGCAGAAATAGAAACTCTTTCAGCAATCAAAGTCTTTGCAAAAGGAGTAGAAAGAGTATTATGCCTTCTAATCTGCCAGTCAGTTGCTCTGAACAGTGGATATTAAGTTGTTATCAACTTCACTTCTATTAAAATGTTTTTGAAATGGGATCAATGCTGCATATACAGTACAATTTACTTAAACCATTAGTTTCACCATAACTTTACAGTTCCCCAGTGCCTTGAGGAACGCCTTAAATCACCACATTACATATTATATTGGAGCTAGCGAACTTGGCAGCAGCAGTTCTGCAGTATTCACTGGTTTGTATGCTAACCTCAAATAACAATTATGTATTTCCGACTAAGCAGCTGAAAGCTGCAGGGCTGAGCTGAACCCGTGGCCCTGGAATGGTTCACTAAGGACAACCCGAGATTGCTGTGTACACAGCATGCGTTGCTCAAGGAAGGTGACTGCTCATGGTTCCCATGATGTACGCCAAAGTGACATTGCCTTCCCACTCTAGGGGCATCGCCTGCCTGACTCAAAGTGAGAGTGACTGCACTGCAAACACGCCTCTGCTCGCAGAGGCTGCAATGGAAGCGCTGCAGCAGGGAACGAGCACACAGAGGAGAAGAAAAACCTCATTGTTGGACACAAGAGAAGCCACGTCCAGGAACGGAAAAAGCCTCCTGCCCTTTTGCCTCAGTACTGAGTCATAAATACTCCTATTTTCCAAGGCAACTGCAAGTATGAAAACTGCTGCAGATTTCACGCAGAAAACCCACACTCGCCTCTCTCTGCACATGCCAAAGCACTTCCCTGCCATCACTGCTCAGGGCAACAGCAGAAGTCAAGCAGGGAGATCTGTCAGCTCACCACAAAGTGCGTTCCCAGCAGACTTCCATCCTGTCCCCAAACAGTCTCACCTCTGCAACGAAGCCCAATGAGCACACAACCACCAGCTGATTTACTAAGAGACATTGGCTGTTAATTATGGTTGTTTGTATTGATTTTTTTCCCAGGTTTCTCTATTTACTGCCCAAACTGGACACATAGTACTGCTCTGCAGTGTTAACTGTCTCAGCTGGCTATGTTTCAGTGGCAAATAAAGCAGTATCTAGACAGCTTGTGCTCTGGCAAAGCAGTCTGTCGTTAAAGAGGCTACAAAGGTACCCTCTAAACTACTTACTAGCAGCAATGCCACAGCATAAGGCTGACAGGCGTAGAACTCTGGTACCACCCAAGAGAGAGCCTGAGCACCCACATTCCAATAAGCACCTAGAGAAGCTGGAAAGAGAAGGGAAAAGATGACAGCTAAGAGAGAGCCATTGAAAACTTCTGCTAAAAAGTGTCCATTATGCAGGCTTGTAACTAAATGCTGGAGACCCCATCTGCCACTTGTGCTTTTAACCTGCTGGCTCTCCAGTGGACAGGCTGCTTTTTACTTTTCATCTATATCATCTCCAGTACCGATGCTGTTAGCTAAGGCACAAGGTCTATACATAAACAGCTAAGTAACATATATTTTAATCATCACCATGACACCTCACACAGTGCAGACTGCACATCCCCACCCATAATCATCAGTGTGTGACCTGTTCATTCAGAAGGGATCCGTGGTTAATGTAGATCACAGGTTGAACTTGAGTAATAGTGGCATTTTGCTCTGAAGCAGGCATCAAGTACGTAGGGCTGTACGAATTAGGCATGTCATATGCAAGATGTGAAGTAATCCTTCCTCTCTGCCCAAGCGTAGCACCTGCCTCACCATGGATATGTCCTACATGGACCAACTGGTGAGAGCCCAAGTTCCGATCAAGGAATACCAGAAAGGAATAAATTGTAAAGCAAGAGGATTAGTTCCCTTTAGAAAATGTGGGAGTATGTGAAGGTGGTTCTGAAACGTATAAAAGGTTGCTGCCAAGAGCAAGTAAATAAGCTGTTCTCCACACCCCTGACAGTAGGAACAGGCTCCCAGCAGGGCAGCCAGGAAAGTTTAAGTTAGGCATCAGGTATAACAGACAAAACTAGCCATTCATTATTCCACCACAGCAGTCAAGATGTAAGACTAGTTTTCTTAATATTTTGCATGGTCCTGTCTGTCTCAGAAGTTCTTTGTCTTACAGGCATGCATGCTAGTTTACACTGGCCATTAGTGTCAGAAATTGGAAATATTCTCTTTTTCTGAGTTTGCTGCTGAAGAAATCATGCATATCTTATGTCCTTGGCCAAATCTGTGTGCCATGGAATCAAGAGATATGAATAGAGGGAAAGAATTGGACTGCTAAGATGTGGGAAGCAGCAGTCACTGAGAGCTTCTAGAGAGATAAAATGAAGAAACACAAGCATAGCCCAAGTCCATTATGCCTGGATCAGGGAGATATAATTGTATGGCTTCTGGATGTCTTATTCTTGTATAATTTCTATTGACTCAGAGGAGTGGGAAGCCTGCTAAAGCTTACAGGAGCTAATTCTGCGAGACAGAATACCTGGAAGAACAGAAACACGCTCCTGGAAAGACACAGCAAACCTACAGGTATAGCCTGAGAGTGGAAAAGCAGCTCATGCCAGCTGATCTGGCAGCTAATCCACCTGGCTCTTAAAAACATACTCCAGGTTTTTTTTCCTAAATAGAATATACTTATCACCATCTTTCAGCCAGTGGATTCATCCTCCTTACAACCACCAGAGACCAAACTTTTCATGATTTTGGTCTCATTGAAGACGACCCTTCACCCCAGATGAGAACCTTCCTAAGTTTCTCTCTGATTTTTATTGATCTCTTCCCATATAATAGTGCAGATCCTCATTTAGCTGTTCTCAAGGTCTCCTTGACAGGTCAGCCTTTGTACCTTTTGGCTGTATGTTTAACTGGCACAAAGAGTCTAATCTACAAGGCCCAGCTGCTGTGTGGCCAGTTGTGCAAGGTCCACCTTCCCCAAAGATACATTCAACCAACAGGCAGCTATCCTGTAGGAAGCCAGGCAGGCTCCCAGAGCCAGAAATGTGAAGTACGTGCCTGTTGACTGCAGACAACAATTTTGCCTGGGTTAGAGAAACATCCATAGCAAAGGAAATGTCACAAGGATAAAAGGGATCTGTGCGTGGGAAGAAAAGCTGGCAGAGGCAAAGCCTGGGCTACAGAGCAGGTCAAGAAGGCCAAGCTGGTCACAGGCGACACTTCACAAACATGACAAGCTTTGATCGTATGGGACAGACTGAAATCGGGCTCAGTCTCATCTGAAGCAGATGAAAGAGCTGGTACACATGGCTCTAATGGCTTCCCAATGGAGAAGAACAACTGGAAACAGTGGTGTGGAGCTCTGGCACTGCACAGAAGACTACAGAGAAATATCCAGCAAAGAGGTCCTTAACGACAAAAAAAAAAAAGGTCATGAGTCTCCAAACACATTCCAGTCAGGGGAACAAGTGCATGCCAGGGTGGAAGGAGCCCTGAAGGAGCCCTCAGAAGCTCTGTAATGTACAAGGATACACACAGAGCCTTGACTCAGGCATAACAGTAAGCAGCTATGGTGGCTCAGAGAGCTGATTTGGTGGCTGGACATGGGTGAGGGGCAAGGAGGGGAAGGGGACTGGTGGAGCAGGAAGCCACTGAGGAAGGACTGATTGCTCAGAGCATATTCCTGGAAAAACAAAAACATGCTTTTCATCTCCATGATGTATTTCCATCTCTGGACAATTCTGAAGTCTGTGCTTTCAATGCACACTTAAGAAAGCATTCTAACTTGTGCACAAACCCAGCTTGTGCCTCAAAACACACAGAAAGGAAAAGAGACAACCAGCTAAATGGAGATGAGAAGGGAGGGCTAGCAAGGCAGAGCATGTGAGATATAAAAGTCCAAGCCAGAATTGCAGAATCATAAAATTGATTTGGTTGGAAAAGATCTTGAAGATCTTGAAGCCCACCACTAAACCATGTCTCTCAGCACCTCATCTACAACAGCTTTTGAATATCTCCAGAGATGAGGAAGCCACCACCTCCCCTGGGCAGCCTGTGCCAGTGTCTAATAACCCTCTCAATGAAAAAATTCTTCCTAATCTCCAGTCTAAACATTCCCTGGCACAACTTGAGTCCATTTCCTCTTGTCCTGTCACTTGTTACTTGGGAGAAGAGATTGACCTCCACCTCACTACAACATCCCTTCGGGCAGTTGTAGAGAGTGATCATGTCTCACCAGAGAAGATGAGTGTCTGCTCTGCTCTCCTGCATTCTCAGTGCAATGCTGGAACAAACTCTCATCATGATATTCTAACAGGACCTGCTCTACATCCCTGCAGACATCTGCCAGAATTAGTAATCCCACATCAGAGAAGGTGAAGGGTGGAGCACCAAACAGCACTTATGACCTTTTTAGCAATTTTTCCGTGCCTGCTGCTTTCACAACAACTTTCTATATCAGCTTAAAATAAATCCAGCCCTTCTGAAAGTAAAGTACTCAGAGATTGTAGAAGCATCTGGCCTTTCCTCTACAACTGCAGAAACCAGCACAGATGTATTTGGGGATGTAAATGTAAAGGCCAAAGAGCTACAAAGCTAATGTTGTAGTTCTGAACCTCAGCATCTGAAAGAGGTCCTATCCATGACACTGTTGCTTTCAGAGGGGGAAAAAAAAATGTAAGCCCCATCACTGTCCCCAAGTCTGCAGCCAGAAGACGTCTCAGCTCCCCTTCTTCTGTGTGTGAGGCTCCATGTAACAGTAAGGAGTGCTCCACTGTCACAGAGGCTAACTTCTCCTACACCCCATATTAAGACCAGATAAGAGTGAAGCCACATCACTTCTCTTCAAGAGGGAGCATCTCTGTCTTCAGACGGGTCTTCCTTGAGCATGAGCCTTTCAAGAAGCATTTCTGTGAGCTCTAGGCTCCATGCATGGAATGCAAAGACTCGGTAAGATCTGCTGCTTTCCAGTGTGGTCTCCTGTTTTCCAGCACACAGCAGGGGCTGATGCTGCTGCTGCAAGAGAGAAAATGAACTGCCTACCTAGCACAGGACTTGACCAACATCAGGCAAAACCCAGCTTGAGGGAAACAAACTGCAGCTTCCAGCTCTTGAGTGGTATGGTGCATCCTGCACTGGCTGTGTAGGTCAAGGAACATTGCTCTTCAGCAATCCCTGTGGTGTGGTCCAGTTTTCACAGAATCATAGAATGGTCAGTGTTGGAAGTGACCTCTAGAGATCATCCAGCCCAACTCCCTGCTAAAGCAGGTTCCCCTCAGTCGGGGGATGCAGAAATATGCCCAGGTGGGTTTGGAAACCTCCTGAGGAGGAGACTCCACACCATTCCTGGGCAGCCTGTGCCAGGGCTCCCTCACCTGAACAGCAAAAATCTTATCCTCATGTTGAAGTGGAGCTTCCTGTATACCAGCTTGTGCCTGTTACCCCTTGTCTTGTCACTGGGCACTACAGAAAAAAGGCTGGCCCCATCCTCTCAACACCTGCCCTTTTGTATTGATTGCATTAATAAGGTCCCCCCTCCGTCTTCTCGAGGCTGAACAGCCCCAGGTCTCACAGCCTTTCCTCATAAGAGAGATGTTCCAGTCGCCTCAGCATCTTTGTAGCCTCTTTGTGGCACTTTTATTTCAGTTACAGGCACTGACCACATCATGAAAATTGCAGGATTTCGGAATATTTTTGGTGTTTATATGAATAAGACAAATGTCCAGAGCTACAGCTGTTAATTCAATGTCCAGATTTAATATGCCTTCCTCAGCTAAACTAATCTCCAGTTACCAGTCCTCAGGATAAACACAATGCAGAGCCAGAATTTCTACATATGCCATAGCTACAGCCCAAGACTTTGCTAGCTCTGGCTACAGTCAGGGACCTGGCAGCAGGCTACATTAAATCTCACGTTAACCCCCCTAGGAATTTCCTGTACCTCTCATTATACCTAGCGATAATACCCAGAACAAACCGTGAAAGCCCAGTAGCAAATAACCTAATTAGAAGTGAAAGTCTCACATCCTCTTGATGGCCAGCCCATCTGCTGAACTTGAGGGCCAGTGTCCTCTGTGGTCAACAGGCAACAAGAAGAGGAAAAAGTGGGGAGCCCTGAAGGACCCCCTCCAGCTGCCTCCTCCCAAGGGTCCAAGGCTGCTCTCTATGGAAGATTCCCAACACTTTGGCTGAAACCATTCCAGCATTTGGGCAGGGCTTGGTGTTATTTTTAACACTTGCTCACATAACTCTTTGGATGAATCCTGGGAAGAGCTTGTCACCAAAATAGTATACTGTGGGCACTATTTATACACCCACTGGCAGTACAGCAGGGTATGCTAAGGAGGGAAAGCTAGAGGACCACCCCCTTCTCTCTTCACAGCTTAGCAACTTGGGATATACAGGGGGGATCTAAACCATGGGGTTTTGTTTGGACTAGTCCTCAGAAACACACCAATCACCTTCAGAAGGCGTGAAAGCCTTGTTTGTCCTGTTCAGGAGACTGTTGTCCACATGGGAGAGACGCCCAGGTACAGCAAGCTATACAAGGGGAAGATAGATGGCTGCATGTACAGGGCTGCTGCCCTCCCATTTGATCTGTCCTTGGCAACTGCAGAAAAATCTAGCAGGAGCAGAGTTTCTTGGTCATCACCTCTTTTCCCTATACAGCCCCAGTAAAAGTGTGCAGTTGTGAGGGAAGGTGAAGTATTAAATGCCAGTGAGGTCTGCTGGAAAGAAGGCACTAGACTAACAAGACTGACTCTCCTTTGTCTATTGGGACGACAGCAGCTTCAAGTCTTCCCATATCAAATCAGCTTGCCCTAAGGGACTGAAGGGGGAAAAAAAAACCACAGGGACTACCGAGGGAAAGGAGGCTCTTTCCTGTCTAATTTCTGGGGTAATAACAGCTTCCCTAAGGCAATTTGCTGCCTATTGAACTGCCCCAAGACACATTCAGATTGCTCTCTACTTTCATGTCTCCTTGAGAAGCGGGTGACGTGACCTGCAGAACATGCACAGGATGCTGCACCAGAACTGAGAAGACAGACAGGCTCTGGTGGACCAGTGCACCATCTTGGAGTAGAAACAGAGCCAGAGTTTGATTTTCCACAGTGTAAGTAAAAAGAAACTGGATATATGCATTTTCTTTCCCTGTAACAGAGGCTACAGCCTAAGCAGCATACTGACTGTTCTTCAGAGCTACAGAACTACCCAAAATAAAACTGCAAACACTCTACTAACTGAAGCATGCTCTGCAGGCGGGGCAGGACTGGCCACATTACTTTTAGCAGGATAAATGGAAAGGATCAGCTCCTACCTTGTCAGATACAATCTCCCCAGCTTGTGGGCTCAGCTCACTGCAGCTGGAAGCTGGATGCGGTGCAACGGCACAAAAGCAGCAGGGAGAATATAGCACACAGAGCCAGCGACAATCCAAAGCAAACCCAGCTTGTCCCCTCAGCTGGATTTGAGGGGGACAAACCAGCTCAGCGATCAGCTGCAGGGAGACTCTGCAGCCAGCGCCCTGGCTGCTGCTGGATGGCAGGTGAGATGCTACATGACAAGGCACTTCTTCCAGAGAGGAGATGGCTGAAGGATTCCTCCTGCTGCCAGTGACCTGTCCCTCCCCAGGCACAGTGGTGCCAGGGTGCTGGGCTCACTCACAGAGCATGTGAGCAGGAGAGAAATGCGAGGGCTGCAGGCTGTGGGCTGCTGGCAATGCACGGGCCAGATTGCTAATGAAAGCCTCAGTGTAAATACAGATGCGCTCTGGAGAGGAGTATGGCAGAAATGCAGCTCATGTTACAGAGAGCCATTTACAGCAAGCTCAGAAAGAAGTGAACGTGCAGGGCTGTGCGGGCTGACGCCAGGGCCTGTCTGTTCAGGCGGGGAAGGGGCTGGGAAGGCAGCTGCCTGCCAGGGGAAGCCATGGGGTGAAGTGACCCCTAACAGCAAGAGGAGACCCTCAGCTCCACACTCTCCATTAGCATCTACAACTCCATATGCCTTCTAGCACCTGCTCGCAGTAATGCAAACCCATGCCGTTTTTCATCTTATGTCCTACCTGGGACAGCCCCAGCCCCACACGTTCCTTGATGCACAGCACTACAGTAGCCTGGAAGAAAAGCTGATCAGAGCATTGTCCCTTCCCTGTGTGTGACCAGCTCATAGTGCAGGAGGCCATTCTCATTGTCCAGGCCCTCCCTCCATACTCAGGGCTCTACATCTTTGTGACTTTCTCCATTTCACTGCCTTTGCCACAGCATGCTAGGATTCTTCTTTCTCTGCCATTTCAGGATAACTTATAAGCTGCACTGCAACTGGATCTGCACTGAAAAACAAAGACTAGCTCAGCAAAGCAGCCATGTGTCAGTGGGTTTGCGGGCTTTGCCTCCATTGTGCCCACAACTGGAATCAGCAGTAAAGGAGTTCTGATGGCCGCTGCCCATTAAATTTGAACTGAAACACCTCAGCAAGGGGCTGAGAATGAGCTGTCTCAACGTGCATACCACAGCAGACATAGCCTATTTTCAGTAAGCCTGGTGCCAAACAGGCATACAGCTCATACCACCTCATACCTCTAGGTGCTATCAGTGACAAAAACCAGGGAATTTATCTAGTTATGAAGCATCTGAGGTGTGTTCTGTAGAGGCTGGGGTTTTTTTCTCTGAAAAAACCTGTTTCCTAGCCTCAAACAAAAAAAGAAGCATGAGAACAGTTGACTTTGGTCAATTGCACAAGCGAGTGCTGTTAAAAACCTAGCTTCAAGGAGAGCACAGAGACCTTAAGGTAATAGCTGTATGACCTGCTCAAAGGGGAGAAACCAGCCAGGCATCATGCCAGCCTGACATGCTGCCTGTTAATGAGAGCAGCCAGGCTGTATTGCCTCCTCTCTTCAGCAAACTGCCAGTACAACCACCATCCCTGTACAACTGGGCAAGCAAGGTTATTGGAGTTAAAGCTCCCTGTTCCTGCACATGCAGATTATCCTTTCTCTGGGCTGACAGTGACTGCAATGAGGAAGGTGCTTTACGCTTTATTCCTTCACAGAACAGAGAATCTCCACTGCAGTTCAGGCCAGCTGATCTTTGGATGAGGTAGTCCTGATGTTGACTTACTCCTGCACAAGAAAAAGGGAACACTTCTCCATGCAAAAACACTGAATCTGGTACCAGGTGCAGCTCCTCAGGCCTGTCTGAGATAAAACACAGGCACAACTTCATCACCAACTGTTTGTCAACATGGGCAAGAAGATTCCAGACATGAGGATGCTTCTCCAAACATGGTGAGCCTTCATGACATATTCCTGTGTGGTTACAAACTGGAACTGGTCTCTTCTAGGGTGAAATGACTATACTGACAGGCTGCTTCTCTGCCAAGCAAGAAAACACTGAAGCCATATCTTCTACCAAGTTCTTTCTGCAGCCAAACTGGTCTCCCACAGGGAATGGCTAACCACCAGATGATCCCAAAGGGTATAAACCCAGTCACAATTAAGAACATTAAGATCAAGGCTAAAATAAGGCTCACCACATCTGCAACAACAGCCATCCTGTCAAGGCTCAAGTGAGAGCCCTGTAGCATCCACAGCCTCCCAGGAGCATAAACATCCTCATCTGGGTAACCCTGTGTATGAGTTCTCCTCTTTGCTTTTTGACCACACCTGGAGAGATGGAGGAAAGTGATACCCACAGAAAATGGGGTTTAGCAATCTGTACGGTTTCAGTTTAGCAACTGCCCTTCCCTATCAGCACTGCTCTACCTCAGCCTCATTGACCCACTGTCTATGTTCATGGTTCACTGGAGGAATCCAGCCATCACAAGAGAGGATGTGCACAGTCGGTATCACTTCACAGGAGTTTACTTTTCCAGCTCAGCTGCATAAAGTCTCAAGCAGATAACCTCCCTGTTTGGTGCCTCAGTTTCCCCTCCCTGTGAAATAAGGATCACAACACTTACCAAGTTGATGCAGACGTTGTGAAGTTAACTTCATTGTGAGATGCTGGCAGTCTGCAAACAATAACAAGTATTCTGCGAGACTCTCTTTCCACCCATAAATCAGAAATTTATTGTGGCTTTCCCAGGCATACATGCAACTGAACCCAGCTTTCTTCACCCTCACCACGGCAGGTGGGCTGAAAAGACAGGGATGCCCATTATCCCCAAAAGCAGGAGCTTCAATCCCAATACCAGCTGTACCCAGACCATCTACCAGGCAGGAATGTGATGCACCAGCCCAACCTCAGCTGAGCTGTCAAGGCAGCGGAAGGGCTGGGGCTACATAGCTCTGGAATTCCAACAATGCACAAACACGCAGTCAGCCTGCACCAAGAATGACTCCTCCCTGCCCTGGACCAAGTTGAATCACTGGAAATACCAAAACAATGATGAGGTCACGTTCCCAGAGCAGGGGACTGGAGTCAGATATAGCTGTGTGGAGAAGCCTGCTAAAAAGAGACGCGGTGTACAGGCTGGAGACTCTGGCAGACAGGCACCCCGTGCACTTGTGTCAATTAAAAACAGCTTGAGACTGACAGGAGACTTTTTGGGTTGTTTTTTTTTTTTCTCTGTAGGGAACAAGGAATTGGGCAGCAAAACAGGGGCTTTTCATCTCAATGAAAAAGGCACAAACATTAGAGACAGTGGGTGTATAGACTGGGGTTCAAAGAATGAGGTAGAGGTAAAATTATGACTGGATTCTTTGTCCAGTGTTCCCAAAATCTCACTGTGCTCAGGTTTAAGCAGTTAAGAATTCCTCTCCAGCAAGCTGAATGTCAGATAAAAATCATGTGCCGGTCGCTACTGTCTGATTTTTGCTGATTTTGGCTTTTGATACAGCTTCAGCCAGCTTCCCCTGAACAAAAAAATCTTGGTTTGGTAAGTTTTCAACGGGGTGAGCAGCAAATAACAGTGACTTCCACCACTGCTCCTAAAATGAACATCTAAGGCACTCTGTCACCAGTAAACAGACTTTTTGAGGCAATGCAGTTCCAGCCTTCCTCAATTCTCAGTGGAGAGAGATTGGAGACATTTTGTTATTTAGACTGTGAAGGAAATTGCAACATGGGACTTGGAAAGGACAGAGGAATTCACAACAGAATTCAGAGTAGCCTGCTCATTTCCCTCTCTGTAAGACGGGACATTTGGATGGATAACAATAATGCCCACAGTTACATGAAGACGAGGCTCTAAGAATCCAGATT
Source organism: Urocolius indicus (assembly GCA_013401255.1). Taxonomy (NCBI): domain Eukaryota; kingdom Metazoa; phylum Chordata; class Aves; order Coliiformes; family Coliidae; genus Urocolius; species Urocolius indicus. Next base: position 97,552 of record WBNH01002116.1, on the reverse strand, counting down.
TTGTTCCATCCAGACAATAAAACAGAAGCCAAGAAGGAACAAAGATAGGACCAAACAGCTAACACCAAGCACCTCAGCTGGCTGGCTGGGCAGCAGCCATTGAGCTGGCATACTCTACTACAACCACAACACTGTCTGTGACACTGAGCTGATGCGCTGTGTCTGCACCAGTCCCCTTCTCCTGCAAGCGTTTTCAGATTCATTAACAAAAGATGTAAGACAATCTCTGTTGACCTGTGTGTAAACTCCCATGGGACAGCCATTAGACCAGATGCGCTCAAAACCAAAGCAGTTCATTTTCACCCCACATTTTCAATGTTTCAGTGCATTCTGGTTACAAGAACCACCATACTGGGTCACATCAAGAATTCTTCTGGTCTAGTGCTCATTCTTAATATTTTGGCACCAGCATAATACATATAATAATACATAATACATAATACATTGGCACCATACATACGACACAGCATACAGTGATCTTCTAAGGACACACTCCTCCAGCCTGCAACAACCATCAGTCAAAGAACATCCAGAGCTGGTGCTGACCACCATATTTAACAACCACTGAAACTCATCTCTGCCATTGAGGTGTCTGGTTCCTTTTGGAATCTGTGTGTATTTTCAGCCTTCATGCCATCTCATAGCAACACGTTCTGCAAATCAACCGTGTTGAAAAAGGACTTCCTTAACCTCCTGCCTAATAAATAATTTTGCTGGATGTGCTTCCTCTGTGTCGTGAGAAACAGCAAAGCTGGATAAGGTTAGTCCCTACACAACTTGTCCCCACTGTACATTATTTTATAGGCCTTTACTCTTTCCCACTATTATCTACTTTTCTTTCTCTTCCTACAGAAGGTATCTCAGCTCTTTAACCATCTTCATTTGCCCTTTTTGTATCATGTCAAGATCTATGCTGCTCTTTTTGACACAGCATGACCAGACAGTATGTGGCAGGGCTCACACGACTGTATATCTAAGTATGCAGAATGTATTCTAGCATCTTTTGATCTATTCTTTTTTTCTAGTATGAGGTCTGCCTCTTTGGCTGTAGCTGAACATTGAGCTGATATGCTCATGCTAATAGTTTTGCAAGATACTCCTGTAATTCTTCGGGCAGATTTCAAACCAACTGCCTCAACTTAAAATCATCAGAAAATTATATGCTTTGCTCCATCTTCCAAATGATAACTAGATGTCTTGCACAGCATATGGTTCCAAAGAGATCCCTTGTGGGATGCAGGCACTGCAGGTACCAGAGCTTTGATGCACTGTGAAGTATGGCATTTGACAAGCAATGCTCTAAGCACAGTGATCTGGAATGCTCTCAGTGGGGTATCCCACCACAGCCTCATGCAAGGAGCTGTGGAGCTCTAATGCTCAGGTCTGCAACTGAACTTGTGCTGACACAGGGCCATACACAAGTAGACACCTCCACCACGTGCTTCACAGGCTTTGGAAGGCACAGTGGGTATGGTACCACAACTACCACAGCAGTAGGATGGCCACACTCTATATCACATTGCGGGGGTGAGATTGGCAGCACATCAGACTTGCACTCACACACAACCACTTGAACCAATGCCTCGCCCTGGCACTCCTTGAGGTGTTTGGTGCAGTTTGAACCTGCCATTGTGAAATCAGCCAACAAGAGGTTCTTCTCGGGAAGGCCACAAAAAAAGTGACCCAAGAGACAGCACCATCATAGTGTATTGTTTACTGCAAAGCAACTGAACTAGCTGAGAGGTTGAGAACATCTTAAGGCAGTGTCCTCCAAGCAGCCTCTGCAGGTTGTGCCTGACAGATACTGGTGTCAGCAGAAAGTTTGTGACAGCAGCCCAAGAGCTGTCCATGAAGAGACTGTTCAGACAGAAGCAGCCCTGAGGAGGACACTGTGATCAGCTCCCTCTAATCCTGATCTCTAGCAATGTGGTTAGCACCACTAATGCCACTTTATAGGGGTGCTTTCAACAACAGTGGCTGAACATGAGCCAGCAGTGTGCCCAGGTGGCCAAGAAGGCCAACGGCACCCTGACTTGTGTCAGGAATAGTGTGGCCAGCAGGACCAGGGCAGGGATTGTGCCCCTACACTTGGCTCTGGTGAGGCTGAACCTCAAGTGCTGTGTTCAGTGTTGGGCCTCTCACTACAAGAGGGACACTGAGGTTCTGGAGTGTGTCCAGAGACGGGCACTGGCACTGGCGAAGGGTCTGGAGCACAAGCCTAATGAGGAGCAGCTGAGGGAGCTGGGGGTGTTTAGTCTGCAGAAGAGGAGGCTGAGGGCAAACACGAGCACTCTGCAACTATTTGAAAGGAGGCTGTGGTGAGGCGGGGGTTGATCTCTTCTCTCCAGTAACAGGAACAAATGGCCTCAAGTTGTGCCAGGGGAGGTTTAGACTAAAGATTAGGGAAAACTTCATCACTGAGAGGGTTGTTAGACACAGGAACAGGTTGCTCAGGGCAGTAGTAGAGTCTCCATCCCTGGACATATTTAAAAGCCAGATAGATGAGATGCTGAGGAACATGGTTTAGTGGTGGGCTTGGTAGTGTTTGGTTAGTGGTTGGACTTGATGATCCTAAAGGTCTTTTCCAACCGAAACGATTCTGTGAGACAAACAGCTGTCCTGTGTGACCAAATGAGTCACTTATTCTTTCCATTTTCCCTCATTTTCAGACCTTGCAGGTCCTGTACACCAAGTAGGCAAACCATAGAGACTTTTTATTCCCCTCCCCACTGGCCTCAACTGACTAGAGACCTGTTAAGAAAATAAAGCTTTAACCATCACTATGATTTAGTGCCACCACCATTCTGCCAAGGATCCCTAAAAGAACCTGTCAGTGCTGGGTGATGGACACACACTCCCCTCTATAGCTCCACTGAGGACTTAGTGGAAGTGTAGAGTCCAGGGCAAGGTTAAAGGGCTACAAAGGTGCTTAGCAAATACCCACCCCTATTACAACAAACGTGAACTGTGGAAACCAATATTCCCAGTTCACATAAGCACAAAAATGGGAAGGGAAAAGGGAGAAGCTGTGGGCTTCTGATGAGCAGCAAATATCACAAGCAAAAGCCCAAATGGGCTACATGTTCCAGAATCAGACGAACAGAGACCCATAGCCAATAAACCCCAGAAAATACCCTGCTATATGCTACCCAAGGCTTTGGTGAGGAACTGGGAATTAAGTTTTGGTGAGGAACTGGGAATTAGGTTTTCAGTGGAAAATAGGTTGCATAAGGCCAAGCAGAATTGGGATATCCAACCTCTCTGAACATCTGGGAGAGATAGAGCGGGCAGATAAAAACTTGTTCCAGGTAAGTTTACCCCAAAGAACGGCAAGCTGATCTGGCAAGCCAGCAGAATCTAAGGCCTGGCCCAGCTTCTGCACAGATTACCACAGGAAAAAGCATCATGCAGCTACAACTACACGTATTATCTTAATTTCGTTTATTCCCAGAGCTCAAAGGTACCTTTGCCACATAGCAGCTTGTGAGGAAGGGTGAAGGAGGCACTTCACCTGTCCCTTATCTGTTCACATGAAATATTGCCTGCAATCCCTGCAGAAAGACAGAAAAAAGGTTTCAGTGAGCCTAATGCCTGTGTAAGAAACATTCCCTGGTCTGGGCTATTACATTCTCCAGATGACATATAAAGAGAACAGATGTATTCCTGCACAGTGTCCATTGAACATTGCCCAGTCACCAGCTTCAACGAATCATCCAAAAGGCAACACGATCAAGCCAATCAGGCATCCTGCACAGGAAAAGGTGTCAGACAGCATCTGCTGCCACAGCAGAAACAGAACCCGAAGCAGAACTGCAGGCAGAATACTGGGCAACCATAAACCAAGCTTGTACTTTTTGAATATTCTACACTCCCTTATCCACAGCCTGAAGGTTTTTGAGGGATGATTGCCAGGAGGTAAGGAATCCTCTGAAGCAGTTGTTCTAGGTGTTGCTGTCTAAGCTCAAAGGATATAAACCCACTGCTGCCAGCAAAAGGTCAGCAGACTGGAACCTGGCCCAGCTTCTATGAAGCACATGAACTAGGAGACTTTCAGACTATAATTTTTTAACATGAGAGTACAAATTAGTTTTCTAAATACAGACCTGCTCTCTGCATGGAATGAATGGCCTGGATGCCTGTGGGGCTGATGGAGGGTAGCACTCTACTCTAGACAACACAAAAGATTTCAGTTTAAAATCCAGGGCAGCTACTGACTCCCTGAGTCACCTTGATCTGTGTACTTCAGGCACCAGCTCCCTCCTGAATGAGAAGGTACTGAACCTCCCTGCCTCTTAGGGGACAGAGAATGCAGTGAAGATTAAAAGATCCATGGATCTCTGTCATAAATCCCAAAGCTACTGGAGGCAAACAGCGTTGCTCATTGTGTACAAAAGCCAGGCTTCTTTTATGAAGTGCCTAATATGGATGTGGAAACAGGATGCAGCCAGTAACAAAAACATTGGCCTTCCCTTGAGACAAGGCACTCCAATCAGACCATGCCTTGTTTGTAGGGTCAAGCTTGAGGCTGGACATTACACTTATAGGTCTGCCCCAGCACTGCCTTCAGGTCTGGGAATAACCACTGTCACTGTGAAAACAAGCAATTCAGCAGCACAGCCCTCACCGAGGCACAGAGAGCTCCTCAAAAGCCAGGCACAATGCTTCCATAGAACATATGAAAAGCCAGTGGCTGGATTGTATGTTTTCCTAATTCAGAGGAAACCTGGTTCAGCTCAGATTTCCTGCAACACCTCTTTGGTGTTGGGAGGGGTGGAGTGGAGGGGCTGCTGGAAAAGGCCAGATCCATTTATAGCAGAGAAGAGTCTGGCAGAAGGCTTAGGGCTGTGCGGAAAGGCAGGGAGCTGACAGCTCCGTACAGCCAGCTCCACCCAGCTGGAGAGATAGGCTGGGGAAAGGGATGGGGGTCTGAAACCGCTTCCCTCCGAGCTGGGAATCACAGGAGGGAGGTTGCTCCTCTGCAGTGCCACACAGAGAAAAACACTGTCTGCTTCTGAGCGAATTATAAGAAGTAGGGCAGCAGAAGACCAGCCTTGGAAAAACTGAACAGTGTCTGAGCTGCAGCTACAGCCAGAAGCATCCGCAGGTCAGGGCCAGGCTGCAAGGCTCTGTGTCCCTCTTCTGATCCTGACCTTCCCTGCAGCCAACCCAGTCCCCTACCATCAGGACAAGGCTAGAGGTGGGCAGGCAGCTGAAGCTGAGGACTTGCCTTTGTTAGGAGGAACGACAGCCCCCTCACTCCAGCATATTTACATTGGCTGACACATCAGTAGATGCAGTTAAAAGCCTTTGCCAGCCCTTGTGAAAATAGCTTTGCCCCTGAGGACAAGGAATCAGATTAAAGCATCAATATGGACAGATTTATGCTATGATGACTTCAGCTCCTCCCCATGTTATCAGAGACAAGACAGTGAGAGGCATTTATTTAGCTAACACAATTGAGCTAATGATTGTGCATATTCACAGTAAAGTGAGAGAACACATCCATTAAAGGGTTAGGGGTCACAGAGATGGCGAGGCTCTAAGAAAAGCAAATGCAGCCTAGAGAAGGCAGTGAATTATCAGTGCTATTGTTTAGGCACTGATAACATGGGCATCATGCAAAAAAAAAAATCCGGTTGTCCCTCATGTAAAAATGATAAAGTCAAATGAACAGGTGCAGAAAGGGCCTGGGGGAAACAGAAAACCTATCAAACAAGAAGAAACTTAAGAGCCTGGCTTGTTTAGCCTAGCCAAAGGCAGGCAGAGAGTGGATAGGATTGCTCTCTAAATATATCACAGGAGACAAACAAAACTGCTGAAGCAAAAGGGTAATGCTGGCATGACAACAGGAGAATAAATGCACTGTGAAGACATTTAGGTTGAAAATTAGAGGGGAGAGAAAAAAAAAAGTCAAGCACCAGAACAGGAAGGTTTCCATCTGGAATGGCTGGTTTTAGGATTTAGATTTACCAGTGATCTGATGGTGTTATATAGGACACAGCACCTCTGTCCACTGAGATCCAAGAGGTCTCTTAGACTCCTGGTTTTGTTCCCAGCTGGTAATTAGCATGGGTCATTTTTCAGACTTCTCCTTCCTCTCTTACAACAGACTTTGTCGAGGATCATTCCAGCTGCAGTACCCAGGGCAAGCATGCCATGCTCCTTTGCCCTCCCCCATTCCCTGAGAGCTGTTTGTGGGTAATGACTTCCAGACTACAGGCCAGTGGAAGGGAGCTGTGTGAATGCACACCCATGAAGTGAGAGACAGCTGGCAGCCTAGCAGGGATCCAGGTGTTGCAGTTAGTCAGGTAAAACACCCTTGAGCTGCTCAAAAACGTTTTGACATGCCTCTGCCCGAAAGCACCTCAACATACCTCTGCCCTAAAGCACCTAATGCCGCACACCATTAACTGCAGAGGTTGCTCTGTGTCACCCCATTGGATTGTGGGGAGAGAAGAGATGCTCTAAGCCCACTTCTGCTACAGTGGAAGAAAAATAACCACCGGTTATCATCAAAGTGTTATCATTCTTGATCCTGAAATTTCTCCCCAGCTGGGCTGGCAACTTGCTACAGCAGAACATAGTGTTCAACCCATGAACTTTTATATACAATGAGGAAAAAAAAAGGGAAGGGATGACATCCCCAAACCCTACATTTCTGAAATTTCTGGGATTTTTGAGTATCTCTCAAAGACGAGCGCTTCCTAAGAGACTATATTACCATCTTCAGACATTACACAACGGACGACCCACCTCCCACACAGCCGAGCTGACACCCTTCCCTCCCCCCGCCCCTCCGCGGCAGCTGCCCCCCTTCCTCGGCAGGGACGACCCCCCCCTCCCGCAGCCCCCCCTTACCGTTCTGTGCTCTGCGGCACCGCTCCGCTGTTTACAGCCGCCCGACGGGGCGGGATCTCGGCTCT
>WBNH01002116.1:39128-90583 GCA_013401255.1 Urocolius indicus | reverse complement strand
CCCTTGTCCTCTGTCTAACGATGTCTGACGTCGCCTCTGGAGATATCTTCGATAGGATCCAAAGTTCGGGAACTGGATTGTTTCCCAAATCACGATAGGGCGTGAAAAGCACGGTCATCTCCGATCTATCCTCCCACAGACGGTCCTACCGTTTTAGGAGGTCCAAGGAGCAGCATAGACATCTGGTTATGAACTCCTTTAGTCAATTGGCAGACTGGCAAGGAATCTGTCATCCCAATATCTTTAATTTTTTATTTCTTTTTTTTTTGTAAAAAAAAAATTACAAAATCGGGAGTGATGCAGGTCAGACATCACTGCCAGCTGATATGTTTCAAACGCTGATCTCATCAAACTGCTGAAATATTTTTATCTGGCGCAAGTTCACCAACAGCTATTATCCCCTGCACGTGCTATGCAGCATTTGCAAATCCCCTTCAGCCAGAAGGTGAGTGCTTTGCACGTAAACCATATGAGTGACCCAGTCTCAGAGTTGCCTTGCACTGTCAGCACTGTTAGTCTGCCTCTGCTGCTCTGCGTTACATCCCTGCTGTTCTCTATCCCTGCTGCATTACATGCTAGGAATGCCTTTGATAGGACTCTAAGTCCACAGGCCAGACTGGGTGTCATGGGCATATCTGTTAGCTGCATAAATTCTCCTTTTTTTTTTTTTTTCCTTGTAGCCCCAGGGAGGCAGACTGTGAGAAACAGAATCCTCATCAGAAAGCCACCATCATCTCTGCAAAGTGAATGATAAATCAGAGGGCTGTGACAATCACTGTCTCAGAGGTTTCCTCAGCCGGGGTGCAGGCTCTCGCTTTACTCAGTTATCTCCTTGCGTGGGAGATCACTGGATTAGAAATTGCTCCTTCCCTAACAAGCAGCTCCTGGCTCCAGTCCCAGCTCCAGTTTTGCACTGGCTCTGTTGAAATTTAATACCACAGTTTTCAACAAGCCTCCCAAAGCAGCAGGTGCAATAGACAGGTTTGTGTTGTTTTTGGTTTTTTTTTTCTCTGTGTTGTGTTAAACCCAGGGAGATGAAGCCTCTATTAGACCTTAAACAGTCTTACACAGTTAACTGCTGAAATGGGGAGCAGGCACAAGGTGTTATACACAGACTCTAATGGGACATGGTTGGCCTATTGCCACCCTACATTGCCTCCCCTGATAGCTCAGAGACTCAGGGCAGAGAGCTCCCAATACATACCAGATGGTTACTGTGCAAAATAAACCCCAATTCAAAACAAGGAAGGAGTTTAAACTGGTATAAAGGAACTAAAAAAATAAAGCAGCCAGTGCTGTTAAGTCCTCTGCACAAAAGAGCTCCCTTTAGACAGCTCAGCGGTGCTGGCAGGACAGGCTGTCACGCTGCCATGCTGGCCTTCCAGCCAGTAACCCTGCTTATTATGGAGCTGGTGCAACAAAACAGTGAGCAAATCACAGTCCCTTAGGATCACTGCATCTTTTTCTGTGCCTCTTAGGTCCCTCTGCTGGCAGCCAGACTGATAGGATTTTCCTGTCTGCAACTCATGATTGACAGACTGTTCCCCACTGAAATATTAGCCAGCATGGAGAAACTGCAGATGTTACCAAGTTCCTCTGAAAAATGACCACAGTACTCAGCAGGGAGCGTGAAGGAGCCACAGGGTCATGCTGCATCCCTTGCACCGAGTGGCAGCACTGTCAGAGGAACAAGCAGGACATCTTGTGCTAGCCATGAAATAGTGTCTCTGCCTCCCATACTCTGTGTGGGTTCTCCATCAAGTCAGATGTGCATTTACCCCAGTCTGTTATGGTGGGAGAGACACCCAAGTGCTGGCAGCTCAGAGGTACGACAGAGGCTTCTCAGGGACACATTTTATGGTTTGATCCATACGGGAGCCTGGGCTTCTTCTGCCTTTTTATTTTAAGTCTAAATGAAATGGCTGGTGTCCAGCTACAAAACCTGAGAGGGCTCTGAGGAATGATTTTTCACTAGAGCAGATTTGCAATGCAGATAAAACAGGGCAGGAAACAGGGCAGGCCGATGAACGTCAAGTGCTTGTCCCTTGACCAACTAAGGGTTTCTCTGAGCTTGCAGTACTTCCCGACTACAGATGCAGGAAGAGGGTGGTGTTTGGGCACTGGCCATCTCTTGAGAAACTGGATTAACTGTTAGTTTGGAAGGAAAGTATTTCCAACTCATGCCTTCCAAAGTGCTTGTGTACAGTCTAAAGGCTACAAAATCATACATATTACAAAGATTGGGGATTTGGGGGTTGTGTGGCTGGGCCTAAGGCACATCTGGGGTCAATACTGTCACCCCAGTAATAGATCCCAGAGTGGATTCATGATAGAAAAAAAGGCACATAAATCAGAAAGACACTGCCACTTCAACCTTTTCCTCGGCCTGGACTTCTCTTTGCTCTGAGGTATGTAGTTAAAGGGAGGAAAAAAAAATAGAGTTATGAACAATCTCAGGGACCTGAGATGTTCCAGGGATGCCCTCTAGGATGCCATACAACAGCTCAAATTCACCCCGCCTGCCTTCCCTGGCAGCAGCACACATCTTTGGAAAAGAAGTTGGAGTCAGAGGATGCATGTAGGTGAAAGGAAATGTCTAAGTCCTTGATTTGGTAGCCCAGAGGGCAGAGGTCTCAGCAGCCACCATCTCCATGCTTTGCAGGGAGTACAGGCTACTCTCCTATTAGCCCTTTATTTTGCTTCTCTTTGGTTTCTTTTCTTTCTTTCTTTCTTTCTTTCTTTCTTTCTTTCTTTCTTTCTTTCTTTCTTTCTTTCTTTCTTTCTTTCTTTCTTACAGTCCTTTGTGTTTATATTTGTCACTGTTTGGTGAAAATGTTCCCGTTGTGGCAAAAGGTGATTTTGGCCTCATGTTTCTCCCAGACATGATGAGTGCTCCAAAGCCATGCTGATGGGAGAAGGCGTAGCCAGAGCGGCGGGTGCTGGTCCGCCGCAGGCGCCTCTTGGGTGAGGGTGGAGGCGGACGCTTTTTGGCTTCTTTGATCTTGAGCAGGACCTGAAATCAGAAAATAAGGTGGAAAATGTGAGAGTTGCACTGTTATTCACAAGCAGGGTAAAAGAGGAGCTAAGAAGGGGAAAAAGAAGGAAGGATCTAAAGCCAAAATGGGCTGGCAAAACAGGGGAGTGACAGGAGGGGTTGCAGAGAGGGAACCAAACTGGCAGCACTGGATGACAGCCTGGTGAAAGGAAAAGGCAGTCTTGTTCAAAATGCATTAATGGGAGCGTAAGTTGTGGGAAGGGATTATTTCAGTGTACCGTTCTGTGATACCTCCATCGGGGTATTACTGCAGCCCTTTCAGGAGCTCCAGTCAAGTGACCCAGAATATCAGTCACCTTCACAATAGTTAAAAGTCCAGAAAACAAATAAGAAAACATTTTAAAAATTGGCTTGCTTAATCTAGAAAACAGACAACCAAAAGGGATCTCCAAAATGTAAAAGTTTTTTTATTATGAGAATGGTGTTGAATAGATTCTCATATTTAATGGAAGAAGGGAACGAAATAACGTGCCTTATTTGCAGGTAGTGAGCTCTTTGCTCTCACACAGCCACCAAGATCATCTACAGACAAGCCTTCTTTTCAGAAAGTGGCTGCCAGTGCTGAGTGCCAGCAGCTTGGCAGAACCCCAAACACTGGACCCCTGACATTCCTATAGGTACTTGGCCTCTCTAAGAACCATGTCTGTATTTAACTTCTGCCAGTACAGCAGGAAACTCCAACACTCTTCTTCTGTGACAATTCACTTCCCAGAAGAGGGAGAAAAGTGATTTTGCACTAGAGAGAGATGATCAACCCAAAATGTGTGGCTGGGATTCTAGGCCACAGCTATATTGGATTTCTCATCTAAAGGCTAAACTCAGCCCTGAATTGCCTGCAACTGTGAGGACCTCACTTCCCAGTACTCTTCACTAGCACCCACCTAGCCCCTCTGCAAGGGCTGAGAATCACACAGAATCACAGAATGGTAGGGGTTGGAAGGGACCTATGAAATTCATCTAGTCTACCCTGGCCCTGCTAAAGCATAGCCACCTGGATCAGGTCACACAGCAACATATCTNACTCTCTCCAGCAGTTCCCCATTCCTCTTTAGCTGAGAAGCCTCACCAGGGCAGAGTAGACAGAGAACAGAACCTCCCTCGACCTGCTGGCCACAATCTTCTTGATGCATCCCAGGATGCCATTGGCCTTCTTGGCCCATTGCTGGCTCATGTTCAGTTTATTATCAACCAGCACTCCCAGGTCTCTCTCTGCAGATCTGCTCTCCAGCAGGTCAATCCCCAGCCTGTACTGGTGCATGGGGCTGTTCCTCCCCAGCTGCAGGACTCTGCACTTGTCCTTGTTGAATCTGATATGGTTCCTCTCTGCACAACTCTCAAGCTGGTCGAGATCTCTCTGAATGGCAGCACAGCCTTCTCGGGAATCATCCAGAATTACTCTGCACTCATTCATTCAATAAGCTCTAGAGCACCTGGGGAGCTTCACAGGCATTCCAAGGCTGCCTGATGGCATCCTTGTCAGCCTGATGAGGCTGATGAGGTGCATGCCCTCGGGGCTGTGATCACAGACACTGGCAACTCAGTGCAGGAAGGGGAAGCAAGCACCAGGTGGCAGCAGTCTTTAGCAGATGCTGTTGTTTGAAAGTCATCCCCGGGAGCTGTGTTAGTGCTGATCTTGAGGGGTCCATTGGCTGTAGTGAGCTGTGTGCTCGCTGCCCACTCCATCTCTCCCAGCCTCTCCTTACACTAGTGGCCTCATATCCCTTGGTCTGGGAGGGCAGCTGGTGTCAGTGGGTGCATATGACTATTAACTGCAAACCCCAAGTAAATTCTGAAGTAAAAAAGCCCTCCCCAGCAAACATGTTTGCTGGGTGAAGGGTGAAGGGCTGCGATCTGCTGTGCTAAAAGCTATATGGCCACAGCACAGGAGGAACGAGCCACCCTTTTGCCACTGACTGACAGCACTTAAACCCTGCACCCAAAAATAGTGTAGCTTCATTGCTCCAGCACAAACTAAACCACATCTAAATAATCTTAGCCCTGTTCCCGGCTGCAGATGGTTTAACTCTGCCAAAACCCAGATTCAGTCCTCCTTCTCAAGGGACTAGAGGACATACGAATGGCAGCACTTGCACCTGCAGGGACATACGCTCAGAGTAGTGCTAAGCCCATGGCTCCAAGGGAAGCTTAGGAGAGAATAAGCAGGATTTCTGGTTTAATAACTTATCTCCTTACTTTATCACTGGGAGTTGGCTTTAGCTGAGCCTTCAGGAATCGAAAGCCAACTACAGGCAGCACACACAGGGTGATGCTGAGGAAGATTGCTAGCCACACATTTGGTTGGCTGAGAGTGTTTCTAGCCGTACCTGAAAAACAAAAATGGGATTAAAACTGTAACAGCAGCATGCCTCACCATCATTCACCTCAGCCTTTCACTCTCCGTGATTCCAAAGCACATGGCAAACAGATCAAAGTATAAAGGAGACATTGTCTCCAGCAGTGAAATTAACTTCCTGTAGAGAGGAGAACAATACCAGTATGACTGAGTAAAGAAAAATGCAACATCCACTGCAGCAACAACAACATGTGAGAAGGATATCAGAGTGGATGTGTCATCTCTTTACAAAGAGCCATGGCAATGCAAAAAAAGAATGATGTCAGGAGACCTTCTTCAGCAGCAGTCCAACCCTCTCGCCTTTTGTCAGGATTCCAGTGCAAAAGGAGGAACTCTATTTTTTACTTTCCAGCACCATTTCCTCAAGTATATGGAGGACTGACTGACTGCCTAGCAGATGATAGGATCACAGCCCTTGACAAGAGAAGCATGTGTTGCTCTGGGTGTCTGCACAAGCACAGCACAGCCTAGTGGGTGCATTGTCAGAGGAACTGCCAAGTGCTGCCATTGACACTGCAACTTTCTTTGAAACCGAAGGGCTCACTTCTGTCTCCTCCAAAACTGAAAGAGTGTGAGATAGAACAAACAGTCTGCAAAACTCTCATTATGTGGCTTAATGATGCTGTTATTGGTGAAGAAGTTGATAAATGTTTTCTTTTTGGTTAGCTGAATTCTGCTGTAATACCACTCCACTGAAATGAAAGTACACAATTTATATGAGTCCATACTAGAAATATTTTCCTTAAAAGTGGCTTTGAACTGAGCCTTTATGAAGCAGCCCTCAGGACTATGGCTAATTTCACCTACACACTACCAACAGAGCAGCAAAGAGAGATATCCCTGTCAGGTGAGTTATACCTGACTTTGGAAACCGAACAGATGCTTTCTCTTCTCTTGCTTAGCATTTTTGATGCTAAAAGCCATCTTACAGTGGGTGCGACCATCTACTTGGAAAAGACATTGCAACAACTGACCTGCATCTCAGATATTTCTAAAGTGGCCAAGGGCCTTGGTATTGCAGTGAAGATGGGCAGAACAAGTCTTGGCTTAATGATTTGTCCAGAAGTAAAAGCATTGGTTAATACACCAATCTGAGACTTGAAACAAAGTGCACACCAGATTTTTTTTTGTTTGTTTCTTGGGAATTTGCCATTTAAACTGGCTGAAAACTCACCATAATCACATTTTTCTCATGTCTACCTGGATGTTCAATGATTTCCTATACCAACAGATTAACTTATACACAGAAAACCCCACACTTCTTTTCACCAACAAAATGTTCCTAGCTATCTGTAAGAATCGGACAACTGGAAACTGAATATAACAGAGCAGTAGAAAGCATTTCAGCCAGCTCAATAGATTTAGTTCAGGGACCATTTCTGTAGCTGCATGTGAATGTCCAATCTTATGCAAAGAATTGAATGTGACACACCTTTACCTGGAAGTGTGGGGATCCAAAATGAGTATTCTCAGCAACCTGCACAAATACCCTGTCTTTTCTAAAGAGGCAACAATACATACTAGAAAGACTCAAGATTTAAGCCCTACAGTATGCCCATTTTGATTGCAATGCAGATTTGTCCCAGAGCTTACCAACGAAGGGAAAGGAGGCTGTGAGGATCAGGTACATGCCATCACTATACATGGTGAAGGTGATAGCAAAGTAAACAGACAGGCTGCCCCAGATGAAGAACTGGTTCACAACTGTCCAGTACGAAGTGTCCAGACCAATCTGAAAGAATGGAGCAATACAGCTGTTGTCAGTGCCTTAATTAATCAGCACAGCTTGTCTTCTGCTTTGTACACCTGCCCCCGAGACTGGTTTTTATTCAAGTCTCAAGAAATACCAAGCCACAGGTCACAGAATGCTGGAAGACTGTCCAAGGCAAGCATTACTGCAATTGCTGCTGTTGCCCTCTTCTCAAGCATTTTGCAGTGTCCAGTACTGGGGACAGGACACCAAGTTTAAATAAGCTGTTCTTATGTCCTCACCCTCAGGCTAGCACTGAAAGTCTGGAGAAGAGACCTACAAGATCTCAGACAGCAGAAAGCATGATCTAGGGAGGTGTAATTGATTGAATTTCTTTTAAGCAATTTCTTTAAGCCTGCTAGTACCATCTGAATTTTGTACCACCAAAGTCTCAGCTATTTCCTCCAGCAAGTACAGGCCTGGCATCTGCATTATGCATAGGGTCAAGCTTCATTGACAGCCTGTGGGGACCCTGTAAATAACGGCCTGATAAGAGACAGTTTTGTGCTTCAAACATTGCTCGTAACACTGGAATGAGACTTTCTCTATTCCCAGCCTTAACTGTTTTTTTTTCTTCTGCTATGACTGTAGACTTCCCAAGGCAAAGGTTCTGCTTTCCTGTCACCTTGATGTTTCATAACATTACAAATCATTTGTTCTGTTGAACTGAGGAGAGTTCAACTGGGTTTTTTTTTTACAAGAATGCCAGTTGCAGCAGTAAACACAATGCTATCAAGATTCAAAGTAACTCTCCAGATGCCGCCTTCACAAAACAACTAATTCCTAAAAACATTACCTCGGACGTCTTACCTGTACAGAGACCACAATCAGTAGGCAAGTCTGAGCCATCAGTGCAAAGGACTGGTAGTCGGCAATGGCCTTCCCATCACTTCTCATTGTATTGTACATGGCCCCATAGGGGATGAAGAAGAGAATGAGGGAACTGTAGATCCCTTGCAACATGCATTTGACAAACACCATTTTGTTAAAGTAGAGATTTTGCTGTCCAGGCACATATAGCTGAGGAAATAGCATGCTCCAACGATCATCCACATCCTAGAAGTAGAGGGAAGATGGTTAGATCTGCTGGCACCTCTCCAGCCAACCACATAGGACTGCTCAGGGTTTCTATGTCTCCGTGACATGCGTGTCCATGAGAAAAAGCTTAGCACACAATTCACTTGGTTGTCTCAAGGTCACCTAGACATGTTTTCCATATTGAATGTTACCTTTCTTGTGCTAAGAAAACTGACAAGTGCTGCAAAAACACGAAGAAGGTACTCTTCATCTTCAATGGACTGCATGGTCTGCTCTGCATAGAGAGTTGCCTGAAAACTAAGGGATACATACCCTGACTCCATGCACAGGCAAGGACATCTGACTTGGATCCCTTAAGTGTCCAGAGCTGAACGCTGTGAAGCACTGCAGAGCTGTGAGTGAGTTCCCACTTATTTGACTTATAAAAGGCACACAGGAGCAACTTTATTGCTCCTATGTTTGGCAAACAATAATAGTAAGATAGAAATGTGTGTGTGAAATGACAGCTGAAAGCCTTCCACTGAAAAGGCTGTACCTGGAAAACCTGGCTTCTGACACCTAGTGCATTCACTAGTGCTTGCTAAAAAGTCACTTGTCAGGCTTCAAGAGCACAGCTAGCAAGATGTCACTGCTTCAGGGGAGTGTTGCAACAGCAGCTTTTACTGTAGTCAACAGCCTAAACCAAAAATCTTCCTCATACGTTGAAAACAACAGCATAAAATCCAGGATAATACAGCATCTCTTCATCAGTGCATCCTTTTTTTGTGTGCTCTTGTGTCTCACTGGCTGGAAACTGTTTCAGTGGCTGCCACAATAGCTATCCAAAATGTCAGCTGCTTTTGCTTAATGGAATCAGCTCAAAGCACTTGCAGATAAACCCCCCATAAAACCGACACAAATAGTGAATGGAAACAGTACCTGATCAAAGAGGCTCATTCCTAGCACTGGCAGGGAGGTATAGACCAAATTATAAAGCGTAATGAACCACTCATCATAGACAGTCTAAACGAAAGAGAAAACACAGAGCACGAAGTTAGCAAAATGCCGCCGTTTCCAGCTCTTGGAAAGCACAGAGACCTAAATGCTGGAATGAAACCTTTCAGGTGTGACTGGGACCGACAGTTCGAGGTGACTCAAGCTACAACCCACTCCGCCGGCCCCGGCACCACGCAGCGACCGCAGCCAGAGGGGAGCAGCGGCCCCGCGACGGGACGGGACGGGGCGGGGAGCGGGCGGCGGGGCACGGACCGGCGGCAGATGGACACGTACAGACAGGGATGGGCAGGAATGAGCAGAAGTGGGCAGCAGCAGGCGGGGGAACAGGTAGGGGAATGGGAAGGGAACGGGCAGGGTTGGGCATGAGCAGGCAGGGAATGGGCAGGAGAAGGCAAGGGAAGGGCAGGGATGGGCAGGGACGAGCTTCAGTCAGGGTGGGCAGAAAATGGACAGGGATAGGCAGGTAATGAGCAAGGTCAGGCAGAGATGGGCAAGAATGGGCAGGAGCAGGAAAGGAACAAGCAGGAATGGGCAGGGACAGGCAGGCAACCACCCCGCCTACATGCCTGCATCCTCATCCCCATGCTAGCCTCATGGGCTAACCTGTGCTTCCCCGGGGCTGGGCTGCACTGTAGATTGGTTTGTCTTAAACTAACACCTGATTTTGTTGTCTTGCAGGAGATTTGCAAGCTGCTGAAATACGTCTGGAGTTTATTTCAAATGTGCTACCAGGGCAAGCACGGGTCCTTAAACAAATGTACACCAAGCTGGTCCAACCACAGTGTAATCTGTACCCGTGTGGTGACTGTAGTCACTTTGAATGTTGTCAAAAACTCCAAGAGGGTCCTGTATGCTCTATAATGAACCTAAGTGTCTTGAGGCCTCTATCAGTAGCACAACAAAGACAGCAATATGCTTTATGCTCATATAGCTGAAGAAGATAGACTTGTGTGCTCTTCAGTGAGGTGAGGAGAATGGCTTAGATTATTTCCTTTCAAAATGCTTCCAGGACTTTTGATTGAAAATACTGGAAATGACCATGAGAAAACAGAAGCTTGACCTACCTGTGCTGAGAAGCCAGAGAAGAAGCCATACCAGAAATGAACTAACGTGAAGGCAAAATTCTTATAGAAGAAGTACTTGAGGAACTTGCACATGCGGATATATGACCACCGGCCATGGACCAAGAGCAGGCGCTGCAGGTAGCGGAACTGTGCGAAGGAGAAGTCGCTGGACAAGACAGCCTGCATCCCCTCCTGGCCACTGATACCAACCCCGATGTGGGCAGCTGTGACGAGAGCATTATTGAACACATCATTACACCATGACTCTTGGTTTGCCCAGTTTCAAAATGAGTTCCCTACACTAGAACACTTTCCTTTATATTGACACGTGACTTAAATTTACATGCATGACTGTCCTTCCAGCAGCTATAAAGCATCACTCCAGACAAGCAAAATCTTCAAACACCATTTAGGTTTCTCAGACACAGTGCTACAAGGCAGACTGCAGCCTTTTTCAGTTTCCTGGGCTTTATTGGTTCAATCAAATAATTAAATAGAAGAGTCATGTCTTCTTTAATACTAACTTGGGTTTATTAAACATGGACATAATTTTAATATGACAGCTAATTATACAGCTTTAACTAATGAGAACAATCGTGGTGACTGGAGGTTTGTTAGATTCAGAGGTTTCCACAGAACAGTGAATTGATAAAATCCCAAAGTCCCATGCTTCTTGTGGGGAGAATGAGTTTCTAATTATCATCTACACTTAAATTTTTCTTATCCTTTCCTTACTGACTGCCTGACTTATCTCCCTTGAAGCTCCCTATTTAGCGTTTTCCTTCTTAATTAAAAGACTTCAGTTAATCAATTCTTGCAAATTAACACAAGGAAGATTAGCAATAGACCCTTCTGAATAATCTTAATTTAATTATACCTAGTTAGGCTTTTTTTTCTCCTCACAAATTGACTGAGGAAATGCAGAATCATCTGATGCTCTAGGAAGAGGAGGCCTGGAAGTCTGTGACTTATAACTCAAGGAAGATAGTTGATAAATGGCCTTACTGCATGGAACTGTTTTAAAAAACATTATACAGACTCTTTACAGGCATTAAGATTTTCTTTCTGCATTGCAGACAGGCCCTATCTGAAACAAACTTGTCTGCTCTTTCTATTGCCTTTGTGATGGTGGTTGTGGGGACACACAGGTGGACATGCCGCACTCCTGGTGGGCTTTTGGCTATTTGATGGCAGCAACAGAGAAGTAGACAATAAGTGCACCCTCAGCTTGCGGTGATCCTGATGGTGGGAGCACTGCAAAGGGCCCTCCTGTGTGTCCTGGAAGGCAGAATATAGGAGTAGCCTCTGTGACAGTGCTCTACAGAAACCTGCCCAAACCTGGGACACAGCCACTTTGTGCCACAAAGAAAGTGGTACAGAAGACACCCAGATATATGTTCCTGCTGCTAGGTCACCTCTGATAGCTCATACATCAGTAAATCCATTTTCTGTATGCTGGCTGTTGGCCATCACTCACTTTTGATCATGCTGACATCGTTGGCGCCGTCTCCAATTGCCAGGGTGACAGCCTTCTTGTACTTCTTCACCAGCTCCACCACCTGCGCCTTCTGCAGAGGAGTCACCCGGCAGCAGATCACCACTTTGCACAGGCAGGCGGTTCTCACCAGCTCCAGCTCCAGGTTCCCTTCCAGAGCATATGCCTGAGAAGACGGAGAAAAAGGGGTTGTTGAAGTCAGACTAGCAGCAACTTGTGGTCTGACAAAGAAGATGGAGTAGGAAGGAAATGAGAATGGAGCTAGTTCACAGAATCACTGAATCACAGAATGGTGGGGGTTGGAAGGGACCTCTAGAGGTCATCCAGCCCAAACCCTGCTAAAGCAAGTTCCCCTTCATCAGGGGACACAGAAACATGTGCAGGTGGGTTTGGAAAGCTCCAGAGAAGGAGACTGCAACCCCTTCCTGGGCAGCTTGTGCCAGGGCTCCCTCACCTGAACAGCAAAGAAGTTTCTCCCCATGTTCCAGTAGAACTTCCTGTGTTCCAGCTTGTGCCCATTATCCCTTATTCTGACACTGGGTACTATGGAAAAAAAAGACTGGCTCCATCCTCTCAATACCCACCCTTTAGGTATTGATAAGCATTGATAAAGTCCCCTCAGTTTTCTCCAGGCTAAACAGCCCCAGGTCTCACAGCCTTTTGTCATGAGAGTGATGTTCCAGTCTCCTCAGCATCTTAGTAACCCTCCACTGGACTGTCTCCCAAAGTTCCCTGTCCCTCTTGAGCTGGGGAGCCCAGAACCAGACACAGGACTCCAGATGAGGCCTCACCAGGGCAAAGTAGAGGGGGAGTAGAACCTCCTGGACCTGCTGGCCACACTCTTCCTGATGCATCCCAGGATGCCATTGGCCTCCTCGGCCATGAAGGCACATTGCTGCCTTATGTTTAGTTTGTTGTCCACAACAAATTCTTCCATTCAGAAGGAGAAAAGTATATCAAATGAATCTGTTCATTGACTTGCAGAGAGCATTCACACCACACAACACCATGCCATTCACACCACACACCATCATGCCACACAGTCTATACTCAGGAGCTTGCACCCTGGACGCACCACAACTGGATCTGCACAACTGCTGCTTCAGCTGATGTAACCTGAGAGTGCAGCACTAGTATCAAACAACAGGAAAGCTAAATTAATGAAGCTACTTCTGGGCCTGAGACAGCCTTGCCTATATTCCATGTGAGAAAGTCTCTGCTCATCCTTCCTGATTTATTTTTTAAGCTCTGGGAGATCTGTGGTAAAAACAGAAAATATTTCAGTTTGGGAGTACTTAATTAAAAGTAAGGCAAAACATGGAAAAAAGCTGAGCTTAGGTGGGCATGAAAACAAAGCAGACACAAAGTAAACACAAAGACAGGGAGAAGGCAACTTTGCTCTGAGTGCTGACCTTTTAAATCAGTTAGCTGTGTTATTTCTGTTTGGGAAGTACAGAGATAATTGGATGTCTGGACACCCGTCCAGCTCTGTGTGAGGAAGAGGGAGAAATGTTAGCTTCTGATATTTCCTTCAGATCATGCTTTTTGTCTCTATTCTTCGGTGTCTCCTCTCAGTAGGCATGCCTGGATGGAACGTACAAGGTGCTCTCTTCCTCAGTGCCATTACAGCAGGCTCACTGCCCTTTGTGCATGAGGCAGACAATCCTTTGGCCAGATATCCTTTCTTCTCACAACAGAGAGCCATGAGTCACCAGCATCTCCACTTTCCTCTCATCAGTGGCAGGCAGCATTGTTCAACAAGAGAGACCTTCTCATGGTTTAACTTTAGTACTGGCCAGTGCAGTCAGAGATGGCTTTTGCCACAACATCCTTGCTGCACAGCACTGGCACACTGTTGCCAAATATATATTACTGCTACTATACACAAATCAACTCTTACCATGGTGCCTTTACAGATGTTGTTGGGCTTGCTGATGTGTGTAGCCCCCACTGCTGACATTCCACTCATCTGCACCTGGGGATACAGCACTGAGCAGATGCTGTTTGAGCAGGACACTATCAGCACTATTACTGTTGTTCAGACTCTAGGTTCATGGAAATCAACAACTGACATTTAGTTTTGTCCACACTGTGCTTGTAGTCCACAGTCAGGAGGAAGCCAGGGCCTCAGTGAGACTGGCTGTTTCTGCTCTGCTGTAAGTATTGTGGACTGCATGCTCCTGCACAGCCTGGATTTGATTTCTTCATGTGGGACATATCTCCTTGCCAGAGTGTGGGTGAGTGTGTGGATTTCCAGGAATAAAAAGAAGTTTTGTCACTGCTGTCAGCAGTGCTTGGATAGCACAGCCCTTGGGGTTTACAGTGCAGGCTGAAGGGATGGAGTGGGAACAGCAAAGGCTTGGGGCTGTCTGGGATGTCAGAGGATTCACCCATGCATACAGGCTGAGCTTGACAGAGTTCTCATCTGTTTTGCAGTGGGGATCTAAAGGGGATTAAAGCCCTGGAGTTAAAGAGAAAGCAAGTGCAAAAGAGGGAGAGAGGATACTTGACAAAATAGACATTACCTCTTCCAGGGCACAAAAGCCAAAAGTGGAGTAAGATGAGATTTTTTTTTTAAATAGTGCCAGGCTGCTGGACTGCCATCAAGAGAGACAGCAGCCCCGGAGAACAAAGGCATCTTGTCTCTGAGTGACAACACCTTCCAGCTTTTTCCACATCTACCTATTTGCGTTCCCTGCAATCTTGGGAAAGCAAAATACAACAAACATTTAAACCTGACCTAGACTAAACCTGCTTCCTCCCAGACAGGTTGAACTGTACCTAAAGTGGCTTTTTTTTTTTTTCTAACTTATTCTAAAAATTGTGTAAGGATGGAAAATCTATTCCAGTCCTTCGCTGTTCTCCTCAGGAAGACATTTCATTCAAAACTGTCTTACCTCAGTTTGTTACTTTATTTAACTGATATTGTTTGACAAGACTGACCAGTATTCCCCTGGCTCAGAAATCCTAAATCTCTCAGTTTTCTCTTGTGATTTCCAGATCATGCACGACTGCTCTTAGAGTTTGCTTTGTGCTCTCTCTAGCTGGTGTGCATTTTCTCAAAGAAAATGGCCCAAATAGGTGGAATTACTTCAGGTAAGACTTTCCCATGTTTAAATGAAGCAGGAGGCTTTCTTCACCAGTCTTACAGATGATGCTCTTAAATACATATCTCTAATGTTATGTGTGTGTAGTAGGTTATGTGAAAGTGGAGAACAAGGCACTTGTTCTTTCTGACTGCTGAAGTATTTCTGCAATTTGTTAAAATTGTTTTCAAAATGAATCTTGAACTCCACAAAACCAGCAGTTTTTACCAGCCTGGTATGATGTGTGCTCTTTTTAAGCAGCTAATAACAGCAGTGAATATCAAATAAATATAGGATAGCCCCCTGCAGATGCCACTTAACTGTTGTTTTAGATCAGCAGTGAGCCCTTATGAAACACATTTTTCAAGCAGTCTTGCATCTGTCACACAGGAGTTTCATCTAGACTGTTGCTTCAGTTTGCTTGGAAGAACACCATGGGAGAGAGCATCAAACGATTTATTAGTTTATACCCTATTTGTTAAATATATATGTTTTCAGATGTATTTAGTAGAAGATTTTCTTGGCATACTGGAAACCCATGTTTCACGTTATCTTATTACTGCATCCATAAACTGTCTGATTATTTTTCTAGTCTTTCTGGGAATGAAAGTTGATACAGCTAGTCTACCCTTCATGCAATATCAGATCCAACTCTTCTCTGTTCCAGTCTTCTGAAACCTTGCTCATCACCTTTGATGCCTCAGATAAACCAGGAAACCTAATCATCAATTAGGAAATAAAATAAAATCTGTCCTCTAGAGCTAGGTTTTTAAAGCCTTTTCAGACTTCTGGTATGTCCCTGTTATATTAATTTCTTCAGAGAACTCAGAGCTAACATGACTCTGAACTTTCCTTACCAGGCTGTGGCCGGTGATCACCAGACCATACACCCCATTTGCTTGCTCATCAGGCATAATTTTCTGTTTTTTAGAAGATTTTGCAAACTGAATGTTGATTTCATCACTGTCCAGAAAGGAGTCTGGTTTCATCTTTTTCCTTGCATTCCTAAAAGAAAAGCCAGAATAATAATGAAAAGCTCATAAAGATATTTATATTTTGTTAAATCAGCTTTATGAAAATAGAAAATGGATGCTTTCCTTTGGTAGTTTATTTCAATTTTCCCTGCATTCCTATAACAACATGCATAGTTTAGGTGCTGCTGTTTGTGGAGATCATCCACATGCTTTTGAAACTCTGACAAGCATATGAGAAACCTGTGCTGATTTCAAGTCAGACAAATCATCATCATGAAGGACACCATTCCAGTGGGCATCCCAGTTTTCTCTGCATATTATCTGGCAATCACCTGTTTAAAGAGAAAAAGACTGAAGAATTTTCCTATTTTCCACCTATACCTAAGAATTTGTGTCTTCTGAGAAGGCAAGGGAGGAAGCAGACTTCCAGATAATGCTAGAAAAGGATCATATCCAGCAAAAAGATCACTATGTGGCTATTAGAGCAACAGCATGGTTCAATCCTAGGACCAAAGGAATTGTGGCTCCAGATCATCTGTCAAATGTCAGCTAATATCACCTTCCTGACTCTGCTTTCTTATACATTTCTATAAATTTGTCCTTTTGGATCAAGAAGCTTCAGAGTTTATCCCCCAAGGAGATTTCTACATTGTGTTTAGCTGCTGAACCTTCCAGGGAGCCAACTAGCCCTTGTCTAATGCCCCTGAATGAGCTGCACCCAGTAAAGCTGCTGGGAAAAAAAGATGCAACAATGCAAAATATGAAGAGTGTCTGCACAGCAATGAAACTGGGGATTTCAGCCATTTACCTCAGCTCATTAAGTACATCGTCAGATGTGCTGCCTTCAATAATGAAAACATCTTCCATGTCGTCATTCAGCAAGTTGCAGGAGTAGCCAATATTCATTGCTGTCTCTGGGAAAGACAAACCAGGAAGATGACCCATCTTACCAGTCCCAAACCTGGGCTCATCATCTCTGCAGCCTTTTTACATACATGACAAAAGCTCTCTTTCTTATTCAAAATTGTTCTGAGCGTTTCAAAGCTTTAGAAGAGCCAGGAGAATCACCTTGATGGACATAGGGAGATATATCCCCTAATTGGGCTTCATGAGGCCACAGAAAAAATATAGTTCAAACAAATGAAAAAGCTTAAAACACCTTTTGGCCAACATACTTGGAGCAACAAAAAGCATTGCATATTGATTGAAACTGGTTTTTTTTCAGGATTTGTAACTTTATTTCCCTCTACTCCCAGAAACGCCCCAACTATAGCTCTCAAAAAGCATATCAAGCCATTTTGTTCAGAAAAGTCTGATAAAATATTGCATTATGGTATTTCATAAGTAAAATCATTACACTTGGAACATGATAAAATGAAAATTTTCATTTATGTTTACAATTTTCTGATCATTTTTTGGACTTTTTTCCTACATGAAATACCTTTGTCCCTGTGAAGTTACACTTTTTTCCAAAGTAATTTATTGAAGTCTGTTTACTGTTCTTTTTAACTTAATGCGCTCTCCAAAAGCTTATCTTTCCTCCATTTCTATTCTGGATCATTAATGCCGGGGCCAAATTGAAACTGACCAAACATCCTCTTTAGAATTTCAGTTCTCAGAAAGCGGGACAAGATTTTTTCCCACTTTCTTCATCAGCACAGTCAAGTGACATTTTTTCACAGCATATGACAGAGACTATGGGATACTCACTGTCACCTCTCCATGGCAAAGGATGCTGCCTTCAGCCTGCTTACAGCCTCAGGACAGAAACTAATAACTAGCACTAGCAACAGTTGTCTGGTCTAAATTCAAGTAACGGGAGCTTTGACTAACTGACGATGAAGAAAAGCTAAGTTTGTTCTCTATGCAGTTTTCATAGGAGAAAGAATGAGAACATGGGTCTTAACAGAACCATCCACTAGTAGGAGAGCAGAGAAATATCCAAAGCTGTAACTCCTTTACCTTGCTTGTCTCCAGTGAGAACCCATATCTTAATGTTGGCTTTGGCAAGAGTCTCAATTGTCTGTGGGACTCCATCTTGTAACTTGTCCTCAATTGCTGTGGCACCTAGCAGCTTAACAGAAGACAGTAGGGGATTGGTTAAGTATTCCCACAGCTAGCAAAGGAAACAGCCTTACACCTTCAGGTAATTATTTAAGCAAACACAGATAAAATCCAGGGATAAGGTGGTACTGGTTTTCATTATTCCTCAGCAAATTCAGTGTAAAGGGTAGTGCCCTGATCTTTAAAATGTCCTAGTCTCTAATCCCTCCGGCTCAGACGGATCATGCATGTGCATGAAATTATTTGCCAATGCATTTGCAGACTTATAGGCCCCTGTTCTTTTACATGTCCCTTTTGTAGCAGATAGAGCTGTCATCAAGGGGCAAAGACTGCTGTGGAGCCATGTCCCCAAACCTAGATATGCATTTGTCACATGGTTGCCAAACATCTTAAGTCTACCACAGGCCTATATCCCCTGCCCCATCTGCCACTATCACACAAGTAAACTACTCAAGACACAAACCTTCATGATTCAAAGTTATTGCTTTCTCTGTGTTTTGGAGATAACTTTGTGGCTTTAACCTATTGTCAAAGGGACATGAAGGTTTCACTGTTAGCTCAGGTTTAGACAGCATCTGCTACCACCTACCTCCTGCTGTTGGGAGACTAAATTGAGAGGTTGGCTTTAAGCCCAAGATCCCTTTTGGCTTCCTGGAGTGTTCATCATTCATCCGCTATGAGTGTTATCAATGCAGACAAGAGCTCTGACAGAACTTCTCCATAGAGTCCCCAAAATTGCATAACCCACATCTTACAGCAGTAGTCTCTGGTCCAGCTAGTAAGAGCTTAAACGTTTGTAGCGTACAAAGCCATTTCCTGTGTGCATCTGCTCATCCTTGGCAGCCTGACTTCTGAGCTGGCAGCCCAAAAATGGACGATGATGCCAAATGCGCTCAGGAAAAGAGAACAAAGGCTTGCATTCCCCACTGCCATGGTCTTTCTGGAGCTGCAGAAAGACCCAACAGCATTGTTGACAGGTCTTCTTTGCCTGTCTGGCCATGCCCTTATGTAAGAGTAGCTGGTGGGACAGCCATGATGCCTTCCTGACTGTGTATCTTTCTCAGTTTTCAATCATAAATAGTATTTTTACTACTATTCTCTGAATATAACTATGTCCCATCCCTATTCCCCCTTGTTATCCTTATATCTTTATTCCACTGAAGGACTAGTTGGCAGTCCTCTACACCTCCACAGGACCTCCACAGGGTCCTCCTACCTCCTTGCTGATGCTGGCTCTCACACCCATTCTCTGTCACAAGCCAGGCTTCCCTGTACACACCCTCTGTCTCCCCCTGAAACATTGTTGGGAAGTAAAGTCACTGCTGTACAGAGTACAGACAAGATTCTGGTGTAAAGAGTGCTTTCTTCTGAGCCATTCTTCTTGCAGCTGTGAACCTTTCTCTACTCAGGCCATGAGCTACATAAACCTTTATTGCAAAGCAAGACAGGTTCTCCTGTCCCTCTACTCTGTCCTTGTGAGACCACATCTGGAATATTGTGTCCAGTTCTGGAACCCTCAGTTCAGGAAGGACAGGGAGCTCCAGAGAGAACTCAGTGCAGGGCCACAAAGATGATGGAGTGGAGCATCTGCCTTATGATGAAAGGCTGAAGGAGCTGAGGCTCTTTAGCTTGGAGGAGACTGAGGAGTGACCTCATTCACATTTACAAACATGTAAAGGGCAGGCTTCAGGAGGATGAAGCCAGACTGTTCCCAGTGATGTCTAATGATAGAACAAGGGACAATGGGTACAAGCTGGAACACAAGAGGTTCCAAAGAAATACAAGGAAGAATTTATTCATTGTTCAGGTGATGAAGCACTGGAATAGGCTGCCCAGATGGGTTGTGGAGTCTCCTTCTCTGGGGACATTCAAAACTCACCTGGATGAGTTCCTACGTGACCTACTCGGGGTGGTCCTGCTCTGGCAGGGAATTTGGACTAGACAATGTTTCAAGGTCCCTTCCAACCCTTGAGACTCTGTGACTTTGCGAAAGCAGAGGCCTCCTTGACCTTCTGGACCTCCGTATCTTTCCTGCCTTGGACATGAACTCAGCATTTGCAAAATGCTGACTGGAGGATTAGCGTTTTCCCAGACTAGACCCAGAAGAACAGTAGGCTCTGCTCCATGGAATATGCAACTTCCAGAGGTCAGCAGCTCCCTGGCTCACATTTGCTTCTTCTCAGGCCCTGCTGTTATCCTGAGCATATGGCTAACGGAAGGAGAAACATGATTACTAGGATTTCAGAAAAGCACTGCTGCAAGTGCAAAAGCTGAATTGCTTCCCCTCAGATCCCACACATCCTTTTCATTCATTATTCACATCTCTAAAACACAGTCAGACCCCCAGGGCATTAAAAAATCTGTAACAACACTCCTGGAGAAAAGAATGAATTGGAGATCACAGTTTAGCCCTATTTCAAATTGACACAAACATGGTCATGGACATCATCTTCCCATCCAGCCCACGGCTGCAAGAACAAAGAAGACACTCTCTGAAATGGAAGGGCACTGGGGATTATTCACTGCCTGCCATTTCAAAGACGGGAAAATAAATAGATCAGCCATTTGCGCATAGAGAGGATAGCTATGAAATATTTGTCTCTGCGTCATCTCCCTCAGGCTCTGGTATGTCACTTCATCACGAGAAAGCTACTCTGACACCCACGTGAGTTAAAATAAAACCATTCCCCTGCACTGGTGGCTGACACCCCAGTTACGGGCTCCTGTTGGAGGTGCCAGTGAAAACCCAGGACTGTTGTCTTCTCAACCGCTCCTGTCACACAACCCACAGAGCTGTTTGTGGAGCAATGTTTACTGAAGTCATGCTGAGCTGTTTATTGACAAACCACCATCCCTGCTACCTCCTCCAGAGCTTGGCCCAGATTCCCTGAAGCACCAACCATTAGGTCTTTTTCAATCTCTTCGTATAAGTCTGACAGTTTGTCTTCCCGTCCTTCCAAGGCAGTGCTTGCTTCATGGTGACGCTTGATCCAGTCCTGAAAGTAATCTTCCTCCAGGTTTCTGTAGGCCACCACGAGTGTTCTCAGACCCTCACCAGCAAACTCCTGTGAGACAGTGGTGAGGCAGAATAGGTCAGAGAAGAAGGGTCTGTTCACCTGGGCTTACAGAGGACTCTCAGAAAGTGAATGGCTAGCTGTAAAAGCTTCTTGACTGAAGTCTGCAGAGGAAAGGTGAAAAAGTCACACCTTAGACCACAAACATTGGGATGCTTTTTAAAACTAATTCTCGACCACTTTATCATTGCCATCTGTGCTCCTTGGAAAGAATAAATTCAAAAGAGCTTTCCTACTTTCTGACTATAAAGCTTTACATTAACCAGGCAGTTGTTTCTCAGGCTCATATTTCTCAACATAAGGCTCAGATCAGTGAGTCCTCAACAAACACTGGACACAGCTTTGAATTTTGGACCTGGAATTGACAATTTTTTGTGTACAAATGCTGGCTGAAATACATAGCATGAGCACAGTCGATCATGACATCTCACTAAGTTCATGAAAGCGTGTTTTCTGTAAGATGTATGACTGACAGTATGGAACTCAGTGTTTGGCGGATACACACAGATCTCTGTGAAAACTGAGATGTTCTACCAGGCTTGAGTAAAGACGTATCAGGAACAGCCATGTCCACAGCTCATGTCTACTTTGCCCTCTCCTTCACCAGCAACTTTCTCTATGTCTCTCCAAGGCAGTGAAGTGAGATGTTTGTGTTCTGGCACGACCCCTCCAGTAAAACCTTCTGTTACCTTGGGCTTTGCGCTGGGACATTAGGAACTGGCAATACAACAGGGAGTAAATATTGGCTAAACCATCCCCTTCTGTGAGTAACCACCTCCCAGTGCACACTTTCAACAACATAAAAGGCAGCAAGTTTAAGTGATGCCTTTTTCTTGCTGCTCTGTTGATATATCCCTAAATGACCTGAGAGAAGAGGAGGTGAACAAGTCCTAGGGCCTGCTCAGTCCCTTCTGACTGAGACCTCTTGTATTGCAATCACTGCAGATCTGAATTGTATTCAAGAAAGTAAACAACACTGTGGCCCTTTACTGATCACCTGAACTGCTACAATCCAAGGCATGCTTGAATGTATCTTGCAGAATTAGACGGAATTTAGTTGCTAAAACACAGATTTGTTCTGCCATTTCAGGTGTTTCACCTGTCCCGCCTGTTTTCCAGCCCTGGCTCCAGAGGAATACAGCTCTTTTGAACATCCTACACTGTATTTGTCACCTGTGTCTGGATGTCCTAGATATCCTAGAGCCATTCAAATGGTACCTGGTGTCCCTGCTTTAGGTAACTGATTTGAGACCTAAGTCATTAGAAATTTATTCTCCTCTTAATTCCCCGTGAAAAGAAAAAAAAAAAAAAAAAGGAAGATAGTAAAAAACTAGTGCTTGTGTGCTGCTTCTGAAAACTGTTTTTTTTCTCAACACAAAGTTCATTTCCCTATCTGGAGAAAAAGGAACCATCAAATGCTGAGAAGTTGTGAAGAAGGAAACACTCACATTTAGGTGTTCAGTGGTCTCCTCTTTGAGAGTGTCACAGGATGAATCAAGCAGCTCATAAAGAATGGTGTCAGCTCCCTTGCAGTACAAAGTCAAGTCACCTTCTGGGCTCCGCACTACAAGGAAGAGAAAAAAAAATGCTACAGATCCCAGACTGAGTCACCTATGATCCACAGCACTTGCATCAAAACAAAGAAAGGGTTCAAACTCTGCTGAGCATTTACAACCACCCAGCAATCAAGACAAGCTTTTCTTAGAAGAGACGATAATCCAACTATTTTCTGAGTAAGTCGTAGCAAAACAGGCAACTATAGCTGGATGGCTGGGCACATCTGCCAAAGCAGATGCTTTCTTGGACTACATGGTTCCTACAGGCAGCACTTTGGGCAGGACATCTGCATTCAAAAGTGAAGAACTGGTCCTGCTGTGCTATTGCTCCTACCAGTAAAAGTACTATCACTCCCTTATGATATTTCAGTTTCTGAAATACCTGAGGATACTGGAGTCTTAATAAGGGCAACATGAGGTTTCTTGAAGCTTTTCACCATTTTCCTTTTAGGAAAGTGGGCTTCTCTACTTGTCCTTGTGTTTGCATTTACCACTTTCCCAAATTTTGCTGGTATTTTTGAAGTGGATTAGAAGGACGACCTTACCTGTTCCATCATGAGAGAGGTAAGACATGCAAAATCTTAGTGTATTCAGGAGATTACTCCATCATTGTGGTGCAGATGTTGAGATATTGTCCCACCAATCTAAGTGTTTATCTAGTGCTGGTGCTGTGTCATATGGCAATGAAGGCAGCTCACCTCAAGTAATCAGTGTGCTCAGAACTAAATGTTATTCAGAAACTTCTAGAAAAGAGATCTCTGAGGAAAAGGCATCAGAGCAGAATGAGAAGCAAACTGAGAATCCACTAAAAAGCCAGGAAGGAAAGAAGGGAGCAAAAGGAACATACCAATGACGGACATTCGCTTGCGAACATTGTTGAAATCAAGAATAGCCAGGAGTTTGTAGATTTTTGTTTCTCCCATTTCCACAACAGTGATGGTCTCTGGTGTGCGAGCCCGGAACACAAATCCGAAGTTTCTGGCAGCAGTGACAAGGGCTCCCTCATCAGGAGATTGTGCCTGATACACTAAATTACCTGATGCACAAGGGAAAAAAGGCAATGTGGCTTCAGCCTTGTTTCTGATGTTTAACAAGTACAAAATCAAAGCCATGTATATATGGCAGTTAACCTGTTGCTTTTTTGTCTGTCCCCAGAGGCGTAGCACTAAAAAGCACCTTATGTGCACACATCTCCATCAACTTCCACCAATACATCTTCCAGGCCAGTGTAAAAGGGCCCTTTGATTCTTTTTAAGCCTTATATTGCTCTCTTCAGAGTCCAGCAGATATCACTGAGAGGACAACTTCTTCACGTTTAACCCCTTCTAGTTATATCTACATGTATTTTTCTCATCAGTATTTTCACCTTATATGTGCGAGTTAATGGTTCTAGTCTTCCAAGAAGTTTTCACCCTGTCTGGGATTTGAGGAGACTGTTTCAGTATCTTTGGGAACACTGGAGGAGCAGAGCTAATGTGTCTCCAGTGGGTAAGTGCTCTATGCTCTTTGATTTCTGGCATGTGGTACAGAGTAGAGAAAGAGTGGGGTAAGCCATCTGCCACCTCAGGAAAATGTGGCACCTGCTATTTCTGTGCTCCAGAGGTGTGGTGTTTTCAGTAGTGCCAGCTCCACCACAGGAGCACACAGGGAGTGAAGGCCCTGATCCTTTCTCTTCCCATATGGCATCGTCAAAGACACTGATTTATGTGTAGCCACATACTACAGAAAATCACCAGGGAGCCAAAAGGACCTATAGCAGCTTCTGTGGAGAGATGACATACTGTAGTGCTGGCTGAACGTAATCCCTCAGTTTGGTGCCTTCAATGATCCTCACCTTCCTTCTTCTCTTCTGGCATCACTGTGTGGCAAAGTGAGAGCAGACGGAAGAACCTGTGTGTTGGGACGTCACTCAGCTTCACAGCTTCAACCAGGCTATGGTCATAGAAGGCAAACTTTGGGTCGGCTAATGGGTTGTATGAGAAGTCAACCTTCTCTGTCTTCTGTGAAAATATAGTTTGGTGTTATTTGTGGAGCTCTCACATGCTCCTGTCACAGCCCCCTTCTCTTCCCTACATTTACAAAGGGTGATCTCCTGCAGAGCTATTCATGACAGAGACTGATAAGTCTAAGTGGGAGGTCGTGAAAGCTACTGACTCACAGGAGAGGACAGGCGTTTGAGGTGCCTTTCAAAGCATCGCTCAGGCTGAGAACCTGAATAGCTAAAGATGCCTCACCCTATGAGAGCAAATGCTCTGATGGGATCTCTGCCAAAGGATTTCTATGGCAAGCAAATGTTTGACTTCAACACATGCCTTCTCAGAGGCATCATGGTCCTGATGTCAATGACTGCTGTGATAGGGGAATGTGAAAGCTAAATTTAAAACAATTCAAAAGCTGTGTTCTCCACCCTGTTCTCCCAAAGAGAAAAAAATCCTGTGGTGCAGAAAAAAGATCACACACAAGTGATGTAAAGGTTCAACTACATGAGCTCTGCCCATTTTGTCTAAAAACAAGGAGCCTCTAGCAGAGGGGAATGTACTGGAGAAATGGCCAGAAGCTCACAGCATGATGTCATGGAGTAATGCACTGCCAAGCCTGCCCAGGATGATTTGTACTCCCGCTCCATCCCCAATGAGCTCAGAGTTTCCAGGGTGGGAATCATCCTTTGAACTTCTGAAAGCTGACATTTAACATTTACCACAAGAGCACAGACCCACCCCATTGTTCCTTCCCCTTTGCCACTCATCTGCACAGCAAGGTGCAGGCGCTGCAACCCCGTGGCTGTGTGAGCAGCAGGAATCTGCTCGGGTGAGTATCATGGGGAGGAGGAGCTGCTGGGCAGTCGGTTGGCAGGAGATCAGCATCCCTCCACAAGCAAGTCAGCCCTTTGTGTTTTCCTGTCTGAGTGAGGGCAGTCTGGAGGCACAGCACTTGGCACAAATAGCCGATTTCAGTGAATAATTTAAGTTTTAAATGGCCTGGAAATGAATCACTGGAACGAGGAGTGGGATTTTCATCATCATCTTGCTGTTTATTACTTGGATTATTCCATGCAGTTTTCAGATATTTTAGAAATCCAACACATGTAGGTTTGTGCCAGCAAGCAGATGCTATAGAGACATGGAGAAGTCACCCATTTTCACACTTTCCAGTGTCCAGACATTAGGGGAAATTGTCAGTGACCTTGTTATTGATATGAACCGAACTCACTGTTTTGCCACCAATGCTCTAATTAACTGCCAAGGATAATAAAATTCACAAATGTCCAAATTTCCAGCAAGCATTGATGGCCAAATATTCAAGAGGAGCACTCTTGAATATTTTGGTAGAATTCAGGCTACCAAACCTGCAAGTTCTAACCAAGCTTACTGGTAGGGAATGTAACTCTAGCAATCCTCTGGCATCCACAAGAACACATACTCTTGTTGTCAAGGTGAAGAGCACCAGCTCTTGCAGGGTCAAGAGTATGAGCTATGCCTCAGGTGGCTTGTGTCCACTAGCACTTAGGCAGGCAGGTTCACTGGAAGCACAGATCCTGGCAGCACTTGAGCACTTACCTCATTTATTTCTAGTCTTTGCCCAGACATATCATAGACATCACCTGCAAGCAAGAAAGACTGAGGTTATAGCCACAAACCCCACATAAATGCAGTCTTTGAGCTTCTCTACCACTGAAATTGGTTAAAGTGTTTTGAAGCTAGTACCTAATTAGAAAGTTTCAGTAAGCATAAATATCTTGACATGAGCACTGGAGACTGATGAATCATTTCTACTCATTCAGTTTCTATGCTGCTCTATGACAAAATCCGGATACTGGCAGATGCTTGAGATAAGGTGCAGTTGCCATTAAAATGACTGGCATTTGGGTAAAGAAGACTTGGCCCAAGCTGAATCCAGGAAGGTTGTACTGTTAGGTAGGAAAATAAAGTGCTTTCAGGGATGACTTCTCTTTCTCCTTCTCTTTGGATTTTGAGACATAATCCAGCTTCCGGTTCATATTGGGTTTGCAGTAGTCCCTGGACAACTACAGAGGAGAAGTTGTCAGAGCCTGTTCTTGACACATCTAGGTAGCAAAGCTGCTTGAGTAATTTCCCCTGAACACCGAAGTGGAAGACATCTCATCTCCAGGAAATAATGCTGAAACTTCTTTTACCTGAAGATAAATTTCACCTGGAAGACCTGGACTACACATAACCAAGCCAGATACAACACTTCATTTAAATAAGATTGAAATACAGTGGATTACATGAATGATAGATCCCTAACTGTTCCAGCAACCTCAACTGTGACCAAAGGCAATTGTAGCTACTGGTTGTCCCTCACAAAAGCCCTGAAGGTGCAGAAGAAACTCAGAAGTCATCTCTCCCAAGGACCTGCACGTCAGCTGATCCCCTGGGAACTGTAACTGAGAGGCTTTTGGACATCTGATTTCTATTGGGAAGCTTAAGTATTTTCCCTGGCAGCAGAACTAATTTGTCATTTCTGGCATGGCTTTCCTAAATACCCCCGAGAAGCAAATCCAAAGAGGTACATCTCTAGGAAGAAGTTTTTAGAAAACTGTAGGCAACAGACTGTCTGCCTTCTCTCTGCATACTTCCCACTGGTTTCTTGAAGTCTCACCCTCTATCTATGTTAGCAGTGACATCGATTTAGGAAAAGTGAAACAAAGACAAGTGGATGAACAGACTGAATATTTTTTGGACTATTTAGCAGCACTGATGTTGGCTAGCATCATAGTACTGTTTGAGATTTGGTGGTCTCCAAATATACACAAAAGATTTATAGGAAGAAATAACTTCTTTTATTAGGCCAGCTGACAGTGCTGAGAAAAAAAAGAAAAGCTTTCTGGAATGCCAATGTATCAGCAGGTCTGTCACAAGCAAAATAAGTGTTAATCTATTAATATGCAGTGACTAATTTCTCTGGGGGAATCTAGTGATGTTAATCAATTAGTTTATGAATTGTTAGCACCTCTTGAGAAGTATGAAGAAAACTGCCTGGGGCCATGCAAAGAATGAGCCCTTTAAATCAATGACTGTTTGCATCTAACAGCTAACAACATTTGCTTCCCATTTTTTTTTCCAACTCTCTAGAAAGTTTTCTCTCTTCTGGTGGGTAAAGTATGTCAAGGCTAAAACCAGGCCACTGACTAGGTGCTGACAGAAGATTCAGATACCTAAAGAGGATGTGGAAAATTGCTGCTCATGACATGAGCAACTGCTGAATGTGAGAGAGAACACTGTGAGAAGCTGACAAAATTTGCAGATAACTCCATGAATGATGGCTGATTTCTGAAATGGTTTAGTGGGAGTTAGTTATGTCTGGTATGTGTTATGTTTTGCCAGGTTAGCAATACCTGGGTAACCATGTCAATAGTACCACAAAAGGCTGAGATCACCTAGATAAAGATGTCAGAAAAAAGAAAAAAAATAGTACAGATGTAGTAAAACTAATAGTAATAAGGTACATATTTTTCAGTTGGGATGATACCACTGAGACAGATAAAAGGATGGTGATAAGGGGAAACAAGGGACAGGAAAATGATACTAAGATATGCAAATGACACAATCAAGGCTGTCCAGGCATCCTCCATAGCAGCCTCACATTTGATCACTGCACTTTCTTAAAAGATACACTCTTCTGGATATCACATTTAGCCTCTGTGGACCAAGAAGTAAGCAATGCAATGAAACTCGGACAGCAAGAACAACAACGTACCATAGGATTTGCCGTTGATGGAGCACTTGTTGAAACACATGATGTTCTGAGTGAGGGTTCCCGTTTTGTCTGAGAAAATGTACTTGATCTGCCCCAGCTCTTCATTGAGTGTAGTGGTACGGGCCTGAGCCGGCGTGTCATTCAGCGGGTAATACATTTTACGGTCCCAGTCAATGTAGAAACTGTTACCTAAACGTATAATCTCTACACTGGTGAAACACAAAAAGAAATTGATGGCACATTGCTTTCTTTAAGGGACAAGATCTTTATCTCCATCTCAACCATTAGCAGTTGCAATTAGAAGACAACTTTGAAGGTAATGACAGGGTGCACTCCTTCAGTTGCCTTTAAATGGCCTGTAATAAACAATGCTGAAGCAGAGCCCTCTGAAACAATCTGTTAGGTTTATAGCAAATTTTTTTCCTTTCCTTATAAAGCAATGTCCTGTAAATGTATTTGAGAAGTTTCTTTCAGAAAAGTGAGGCAGGAACAGAAGGTTTCAGTTTCAGAAGTGGTTTCCAGCAGTGTTCTGGGCTGGGCTGAGCCCAGTGCCGGCAGATGAGGACAACCATGGCTCAACCTGGAGCTCCACAAGTGAGTCACTGTCTAATTCAATACAGCCAAGAAGCTGTATCAGCTGGATGGCAATGTGCACTTCCACTTTGATGCTGGTATGACATACTGGATAGCAACAGCAGAGCGTTTGGACTATATGATCTCTAGATCCCTTCCAACCCTTGCCATTCTGATGCCTTGTATTTACCAACACAAAAGAGAGTCTCAGTAGCAAAACTGTCTGAAGAGTTGTGTGCAATCGTAAACTATGTGGTCTACAATCCTACCTCAAGATTTTGAAAGCATCATGGATGCATTGCCTACTCTTTACCACTGCTTGCCTATCTACAATAACCAACACAGCCCTATGTTCTGCAGGTAGTGGTGACAATCATTATGCTCATATAGCACCAAGTAGTATGGATCCTCAACTCGATCACAACCACTTACCTGGGAATCCACTCCTTATGTCAGCCCTACAGTCACCTGAAAGAATGTGCTGCTCACTTTGTTTGATGGGTAACGCAAGTGAGAGTGGGCAAGACACTAAGCACAGCAGGTTTCCAGGCTTACTCCTATAGTATCCTGTACCTACATCTTCCCTTTAACTGCAAAATCATCCTCTCATCTTGCAGGGCTTATTACTGTCTCCTCTACAGCCCTGACAAAGGCCTCCAAAGGCAGCAGAAATAACAAAGACATCACTGGGATTGTCTGTGATTATCCAAAATAAAGTTCCATTTGTGTCTCAGTAAAATGCTGTTCCCATTTAAAAAGCTAAACATCTCTTAAGGTGAAAGACGAAAGGAGGTTCTGGCACATACCTGACATAGAGTGAAATCGGCACCACCGTGTTTAGAATGATGACGTATGACCAGAACATGAGGAAGCCAGAGTAGGATGCAGAGTTGATGCCTTCTGCCCAGGGCAGATAGACCTGGAAGTAGTAGCCTTTCTCATGCTCCCAAATGCCATTGCCAACGGCTAGGATAAGACACATCAGTGCTAAAAATGCAAAGATCTGCAAAAAAAAAAAAAAACCAAAATACTGCATTTTACAAGCAAGCAATTTTTTATGTACAGGTTAATCAGAAGACCCTAATGCAATAGGGTAGGACAGCTTGAATCACAGGAAATTTTTTCTTGAAGTGACGGAGGAAAATCAGCAAAGCTATGGCACTTTTACCTCAAGGACAAAATTACACAGTGCAGAGTTTGGCAGTACTGAATCAGAATACCACAAAGAGCCAGGGATTTAAGCCCCAGGTGGACGCCTAAACCAGGGTGCTCATGGGCAGCTGGCTGCAGAACAGATCTTAGAGGTGAGTTGAACTGCAGGTCCTCAAATATCTGGCTGCACACTTGGGAACAGAAACTTCCTGGAAGACCTTACCTAGCCATTTGCTGGATGTATCACAGTTTTCCTCACCATATTTGAAAAATTACTACAGATAATTAGTAACACAGAAAATCCAGCACTGTGCAGGTTGGAACTTGGCATTAGACATCATTCTAATAAAACGAGAGTTAATCACTGACTCTGAGCTAATGGTTGCCTTGGTACCTGCCACCACAATCTGATCACATTTCCTTTAAGCAAACAGCCGCTAACCAGTGATGTGTATCCTTGAACTTTAGAGAAGCCTGTTTTCTGAAGCCTAAAGCAACCAGAGGAACAGCAACTGGGAAGAGAATTTCCAAGTGGGGCACCTTAGTGAAAACTGGGTTTTCTCAGGAACATCATTTAATAGACAGAGAGCATTACATCAGTCATGAAACGTTTTTGATCAGAAGAAAGCAAGAACATAGTGATACAATTATTTGAAAAAATAATACGAAAAGATAAGGAAGGATAGAAGTTAACAGAAATTAATATAAACTGCATGGAATTTTAGGGCTATGAATATGTAATAGTCATATAAAATATAATTAAAAGAATCCGGTAAACTCATAACGAGAGTGGAAAAATCTGACATAATCAACAGACAGTCCACCAAAAATGAAGAAGGAAAGAAGCAGAAGGAAATACCTGTCCCCTGTGATGTAATAGATGGGAAAGGCAGACTGTGTTCTGTGACAAGGAATGCTATGTGCTTCTATCTGCTAATAATAAGAATTTTCAGTCCAGTGAGTCCAGGCAGTTTCAAGATGAAAGCTTAGAGCTGACTAGCTGAGAAGTTCTCCTAACCAGGAAGGCTAATTTTTAATAATGCTTTGAAAAATGGGAAGGTCCACCATTCTGAAAATCTGTTAACATAATTCCAGTATTTGAAAGGTAGAGG
The DNA here is from genome assembly GCA_013401255.1 of Urocolius indicus. Lineage (NCBI taxonomy): Eukaryota > Metazoa > Chordata > Aves > Coliiformes > Coliidae > Urocolius > Urocolius indicus. The sequence continues at coordinate 59,523 of WBNH01002116.1, read as the reverse complement.
TGTTGATCATGGGAAAAACAAACTGAAGTCAGCTTGACATCCTTCCTGGACAAACGGAAATAAAACCAGTCTGGTTGATACAGACTTATCCAAACATTTGACTTAGAACAACCCATGTCCTAGTAAAAATGTGAAGGTACAGAGGGATAGTTTGCACAACAGAGCAATTAAAAATAATATTTTGCAAGTATAATCAATAGGGAGGAAATATCAGTAAGCTGGGCAATCATATATAAGGCCACCCAGTAACAATTACATTAAAATGGTAATCAACCCTTTTAAAAAACAATACTTGAGGTATAAACATGGAAACATTGCTGGTAAGTCTGCTGTTTGTGCTGGCAAGGAAGAAAGATCCTTTTACGGAGTGACTTGAGTTACTTTGTCAAAGTTCATGTCTGAGCAACTCAAGTTTTCATCCCAAAAAGCTGTTGAAAGAATCTGCAGTATATAAAGGTACTGAGATGAGATTCAGGGGACACATTCATTTCCTAGATCAGCAGTAGCTTTTCTGTGTAATTGTGGGAGGCTCAATAAATTGTTCCACTTGTGAAACGGAGACAATACTGTTTGCTGGTATGGAATGGTCTATTTTCGAGCCTCTATGACCAGCAGGAAAAAGATATTTTAATTTGTACTGTCGTAATCATCAGGACTTAAGGATATATGAGAGGTATATTGAAAGGTAATGTCTTGTATTAAACCAACAGATATTGATGCAGAAAATAGTCAAGCCTCTCTATTTTTATAGCTCTTTCTGTTGTTGAAGTAAAAGATATCATTTCTCTCCATAGATCTTTTCTGTAAAAGCAATCAATTAGAAGAGCCATCTGGCCCTTCTGTCTTATCACTGTACCCGGAATGATTCCTTGATGCCCCACAGGCTAAAAATTGACTGCAGAATATCACAGTCCATGTAGGAATCTCCATGTGTGATTCAGTAAGGCGAATCATGAGGCGAGACAGCAGGTGAACTTTGTTGTTTCTCAGTGGCCCTTGTCTGTGGCTGCACTTGCTTTATGTACATTTTGCTTGATGTGCATTTGACAAATGAATGCTCTTGTCCCTAACAGCTCAATTCCTGTGCAACACTCCTGCTTACAGAAAGTTCACTAACATGCTATTTGCTTTGAGACAAATGCAAAAGACAAAACCATTAACACTGGACCCAGAGATTAATTTCTGTGTGGAGAACAATTGTGTGCAGGGTGTTGTAATCATAACCACAGCTCTGCAAGAGAAGGACATGGAAAAAACAGGCTGATTGTAGGCTTGTGCATGCTCATGAGGCTTCCCAGCGTGCACAGCCTCCCTCTCTGGGCCCTGCCCATGCGTGGCCTGTGAAAGATCCTCTGCAGGGCTTATTAGGAGCTTTTGTAAGGAGGAGGTGGCTTTGGACAAACATTTCATGTGGGTCTGTGAACTGAAACTGTCTCAGTTTCTTTATTGGCTCTTTGAGTTCTCCTCCGGCATTTGAAGCAATAAGTTGTTTAAGAGATGAAAGTGACAGCCCTGCTTCTCTGAAAACATGTTCCCTCAAGCCCGCAAAAACCCAAATTTTGGAGGAAAAAGCATTCCTGGAGGAACATTCACTTCTCTCTCAGGTCTCCAAGAAACACTTCCAAATGTGAAAAAAACACTTTCCATCTGGAAAGTTTCACTCTTGATTAACCCTTGTTGACCTGGGCAACATTTAACCAGAACTCTGTTGGTGAGCCTGCCTAAACACCGTTTTGTGCCTGGAAGTTTTATGAACTATTAGACACAAAATAGTTTTGCCAGTGTTAACATGGAACAAGTTTCATTACACTTAAAATGAGCTATTTATAACAAGCTGTGGCTGCTTTGTATTTCCAAACGCAAAAAAACCAATACACTGTCTCTTTTAAATGACAGCTGTTTGTAACTTTCGACCACCCAGTGAGCTGGAAAGACCTGATGGCACATGCCTTGGATGTGCAACAAGCCTGCTGCTTAAGGTGGGATGTAGGACAGAGCTTTACTTAGACACCAAAATGTTAGGTGCCTTAAAAATGTGTGAAGGAGAAAAACACGCCCTTGGCTTCATCAGTGCCCAAGAACCCAGGCAGAGGCTGATGCAATCAACTGCAACTCAGCTTTTTAAAACAGAGCCAGGAGGTAAATCCATCTTGTTTGCATTCATGAAGAGAGGCCAAACACTCTGAAAGCTCGGGGTGGGACTGCTTAACTTGTGAAAGGAGGTTTGGCAAACCTTAACCAAGCCTAAATCCCAAGTTGCCTATTAATTCTTCCTCTGCTCTGTTTCTATGACCTGTGGATCCATGACAGCCCTATGACACACCTCATCCTCCTCTCCAGCCACAGCATAGCAGAACAGGTAAGAAAATGTGAAGTTTTTAAAATGCTTGTGAAATTTTTAATGTCAGAGGCCCAAACCTTGTTTGCTTTTGTGGTACCTTTAAGTGTAAGGTAAGAAAACACTGAGAAAGACAACCTAATTATAGTAATCAAGATTTTCACTTGTCAGAGATTGGTGTAAGGCTACTAAAGTCAAGAACATGTCCTTATGGTACACAGAGCAAGCACTCCAGAGGGCTTGAAGATGATGCTGGAGTGGCTCTTTATGCTGTGGCACGCTTTACAGCAAACACATGTAATGTTCAGAAGCTAACTGCTGATACTTTGGTACAATTTCAGACTCACAGAGGCACAAATGTCTCTGTTCACTAATATCTCTTACCCCTGTGCCTACCTGAAGAGCTTTTGGGAACCTGAGGGGAAAAAAAAATCAAGAGGGCAGGGACTGGGATGGAGTGGCAAAGTTCCTGGAGATGTGCTTCAAGCCCCAGCTCTGAGGAGGCATGAAGTGATGGAGGGCAGGGAGAGCCCAGGATAGCCTTGCTGTAGCGGACACCCTGCTGTTGGATGCCTTCTTTAGGCCTTTCTCCAGTGCCTGGGGATGGATACTGGCCTCAGTATCCTGATGGATATTGGCCTCAGGAGGGAAGAAGGAGCAGCACCTACCAGACCTTCCCAGTGTCATAACTGCAGATAACACAGCATGCAGGAAAATGCATGACAAACTTGCACTCAAAGGAAAAGAGAAGCATAAAACTAAAGACCTTTTCTTCAAGCAACATTGTGTAAAGTACTGTCTGCCTTCCTTCTCCGAGCAGCTTTGAACTCAAGCAGTAAAATCTTGGGAGAGCCTGTAAAAGAATCATTACCTCTGCCTGGAAGTATTTGCCATCTGTTAAAACCACTGACAAACTTAACTCTCAAATCAGATCTGTTTTCCAATTTGAGGAGAGTATCTGCTACATGAGATCAGTGTTCTCAAATTTTCAAGCTGCTAAAAAACACAAGGTTTCGAGTATTAATGAGACCATGTCTAAAATTTTAGCCTAATGTGTAAAGTCAGAAGCTGACATCATGAAAATTAACAAACTCAATTACCAAGTAATATGTAGGTATCACAAGAGATGCCAAGAAATCAAGAGGAAGAGGGAGAACTGCTAATGTTTATTTAAATAGAAAATGACAAAATTAGTAGCCAAAAAAAAGAGGAATTTTTAAGCTTCAAAATGATTTTCACACACACACAAAAACACAGCAAGAGAGAGCAGAGCAAATGAAAAGCTCAGAAGAAAGATCTTTAGTGTTGTCAGTGTAATGGCCTTGCTGTGCAAGAGGGGCTGTCAGAGGTGCTGCAGAACTCTGCTGCTCATAAATTTTTACATAACTTTTCTTTTTATCATTAGTCACTTGTGATATTCCCTCACTTATGTGGACAAAGAGGTGGAGCATCTGGAAGTGATGAGTACATCTTGAAGGAATGAAGACAAATTAATCAGACTTACCACCAACACAAGGACGTTCATGAGACGATCAATGCTCGTCCGCTTAAAAGTTGTTTTTCCACTGTTCTGCATCAGTTTGGTGTCTGGCCCTGCACATGAAACACCCTCGTGAGTTTTGGTAACAAAGCTGAGCTGTTCTAAAACTGACTCCCTTGGAGGCCTCACTGTGCTTTACAACAAAAGTACCCATCATAGCTTTCTAGAAGGCAACTACATGCAGTTTACAGTGCCAGTGGGAAACTTGGACAGAAAAAGGTCAAGTGTCTTGACTTAGATTATGTGGAGAAAGTCACATAAAGCCATTAATTCTGGATTTTGACCCTGGTCTCTTCCTTCAACTGCCAATCCTTCCTTTTAGGATTAATTACTTTTCACAGAATACCTGATACTGCTGTGTTATTGGTAACATGTCTACAGCAGTACAGAAACAACAGAAGATATAAGATAACAGAAGATAGATATAATGGTCTATAATAATATTGATGACTCTGATATTCTAATGGAACTAAAATCACAGAGAAATGGTGCGAAATTTTTAATCAAATACTCTTAAGTGTGAAAAATATTTAACAAGCCTGGTGAGAGAAAAGCTCCATTTGGACCAGTGTGAGTCAGTAAAGGCAGATTTAATTCAGCTTTCATTCTTAAACAGATTTAATTCTTATATACTTTTTAATTGATTGATCAATACTTTTCTCGTGTACCTTGCTGAAATAAAAGACTACTTCTGTTTACTAAAGCACTTAGTCAGTATGCAATTGTATGTTGTACTGCAGCATTTGCAACCCAGTTTTCTTGTATAGGCCACTATAAAAAAAAATCTCATGTTTAAATCTCCTGTAATATGCAAGTTCTAGCCCAGAGTTAAGCCAAGGGATCTCATGTGTTGTTTTGCTTCTGTTCTTGTACCTGGTAGAAACATATTTTCCGAAGAGCATACTGGGTGTGATCTACTTCCCTGCTTGTCCTGCTGTGCTCTGCAATTCACTTGTTGATTTTTCTACTTACCAGCATAAATAACAAGACCAAAGCACCATTCTGTGTTCCTAATAGTGCAGCCCCTCAGCAACATCTTCTCATTGTCTAACGCATACTTCTCTTCTCGAAGAGTAAGAGTGCCCATGAACTTATCCAGTTTGTTGTTTGGTGCCTCACATTTGACCTCACCTGTAAAAAGAAGGTAAAAACAGAAATGGAAATCTTGGTCTAGAAAGGCTTCAGTCAGTACTGCATTCTCAGCTGTCCCCTTGACACAGAATATTTCACACCATAGCTGCAGTCCACTCCTGACTGTATCATTCCTATCCTGGATCCTATATTTACTGATGTTGTGAGATATTACTCCTTCCTCATATTCATGTCATAATCCAATGAACCACAATGAACTTGGATTAATCTTACTCTCTGTACACAGCAATTTCTTACTGGTAGAGTACAAAACAAAGTTTCCACAGCTTTTGCATAGGTGAGAAGAAACATTGAACCAGCAACATGTTTTTAAGCCTTTCACAGGTAGTTCAAAGTGGTAGGAAGTCACTGGATAACTTTAGCTAAAAGTGCTGACCTCCCATAACTCTTATTCCATTTTCTTTAAAACTGCAGGAGCTCAAGCGAGAAAAATCGTAGCCTGAAGGCTGCAAAAGAGTAATTAAATGAGGTGTCTTTGTTCACACTTTTAAAATTTCATCTGTTTTATAACTGAAGTCCCAGTGGCCCAGGAAAAAAAGATACTTCTTTGTCCATGTGGCTGACACCATAAGTGATTGGACAGCCTATGTCAGTTTCCACACTTTGTATTTACTTGTTGTAACAAAAATGTGTTCACACAAAACTGTAAACACAGATACTTCAGTACAAAAAGGATTATTTAAATCGATATTTGCATCTGACAACTAAAGATTCAAATCAGAGCCCTGTGGACATATTGAAAAGAAATGAAAAATACAAATGCACTGTCTTGGAACAGAATCTAGGAGTTTGGTTTGTTCAGTTGATTGTCAGAAACATTGAAGTTATTTTGATAGCAGGCTGCAAATATCTACTTAGGCCTTGCATTTGCAGAGAATAGAGCTCTTCCAGTTGTTCTCAAACAAGACACACCAGGCTCAAGACACTGGAAACAAAATCCAGAGAAGTCCAGAAGCAAAGTGCAATTGTTAGTATTGTTGTCGTCCCCATCACCTCAAATTCTAAAATCAAGGATTGATGTTCTTTCCATAGAAAAGTATCTGTACTCTAGGGCAGATCAATCATCAGACTTGAAGTAATTGATAAGTTCTGTGACATGTGACATCAGAGGTTGTAATAACAGCTATGCTCATCCTCTGTTTTATCATAAAGTTAACCCAAGAACAATCAGACCTGTACTGAATCATTGCTAAAAGTCTGTAGTAACTACTCTTGAAAAGCCCTTGAAAAGCACAAAGAAAACAGAGGGTTTGCACTGCAATCTGAAAAACAGAACAACGAGCCTTTGGTGAATGAAACTCGGGGGCATGTTTCCCCACCATGAAGACTGTGCCTTTCCCCATGCCTGCTGTGCGACAATGCTGGCTCCTGTGAGAACCTGGCAACATCAACATCCACCATCTGCATTACAATGAGAATGTTGGTCTGGGTTACTGATATGCTGATTCTGAGATCAAAAGAGATTCATCTAGTTTAGACTGATCACAAAAGAGTGAGAAGCTCTTAGAGATTCCTCATACACCTGCACTGGCCACAGTAACTCTGCAGCTGAAGATACCTCAGCAAGACACAGTGCCTCCTGTCTCCTCCTCCCATTATCAACAAGAATATACCTGAATGCATTTCACTGGAAAGAGTTAAATACTGACAAGTCTAGATGTGATAAGTGGCAGGGAACCAAAAAGTATAGTTTCCTTTCTTGTCTTCCAGTTCCCCAAATCGAATAAAGAAGTTCAGCTTTTCACTGGCATCTTCCTTATCTGAACCATCGAGATGTCAGCAAACACCATAACTCACATTAAGTGTTCCACTGAGTGCCTGTTATTAGCTGATCAACCCTTTACTCTCTTCCTGTCTTAAGAAATAATTGGATAAAGAGTTACATAAATATTTAAATACTTTTACAGAAGTTTACTAAGGGAAATGCAAGGTTGGGTCTGATTCCAGGCACTCTTCCCAGTACTCTGCCAAATATAAATCATTCTGGGAAACATTTTATTCATTCTAAGTATTGCAAAGGGGTCGCTTTTATTTACAATATAACTGAAACAGAGATTTAAAGGACAGATAAATACTTGATTTTAAAAGTTTTAGTTTTCCAAGATTTAGAAACTTTCTTTAGTTATGCACTTTCCAGAATGAAGTATCCTTAGATAAGTGTTACACAGGAAATGCTTGAAAAATTATTTAATATGGAAATTTTGCTTACAAATTGATAGATACTACAGCCTCTTCAGGAAAAAAAAAAAAAAGAGAAAGCATGCCACTCTGACTACTAACATAGCACATCTAACTGCACCTGTGAAAACACATTTCACTAGACTGAAAGCACCCAGAACCCCAGCCATGACTCCTGAGACATCCTGATGTACAGAGCTGACACTCAGCCAAGACCACACACATTATTGCATAAAACCTCACTGCAGAAGGCAAAAGAAAATCTCATGCCTTTGGAGGACTCCACCAAAGACAGTGCCAGCTATGCTAACTTTTTGCCATGTTCCCATCATTTAGCCCAGAGTCATCTAGATATTTTGAGAAGAATTTTTTAAAGATTATTTATCATCTGTATCTAAATATATTTCCTGAGAGATTGTAGTCCTTGAAACATTCCGAGGACAGCAGCACTCATTCTACCCCTTTCCCTAATGACTCTTCCCATAATCCTGTTCTCATACCTAAGCCAGCAGGGCACTGTAGAATGTGACTAACACCACTCGGATCTGTTCTCCCATCCTCTCTTTGCAGATAGACAATGTGTGAGCACAGAGTATTCTGGTTTTGACATGTCTAGCTACTTTCAGCACATGTGCTATGTATTCCTTGAGATGCAGAGACAGGATGCATGGGTATGACTCGAGAAAGCATTTCTTTACCAAGAGGGTGAAACAAGCTGGAACAAGCTTCCTAGAGAGGTGATCAAAGCCCCAAGCCTATCAGTGTTTCAGAGACACTTAAAGAATGCCCTTAACAGCATGCTTTAACTTTTGTTCAGCCCTGAAGTGATCAGGCAGTTGGACTAGATGATTGTAAGATGTAAGATTACATCTTACGTCTAGATTACTAGATGTAAGTCCCTTCCAACTGAAAGAATGTGTTCTTATCTGTTTTATATTTGATACATAAAAGAGCATGTTGCCCATCAACCACATCTTCACTGCCTGCCTTTCGATATCTTAAAATGCAATCTGTTTTGTGATACTGATAGAGGAGACATGCTGGCAGAGCAAGGCTTCAGGCTGAGAAGCAATCACCTGTCCTCTGTGCACAAGATTTAATCCTCAGGTCTGCATGGTATCTGGAAAGTGTTGCTGCTCAGAAGCTAAATGTAATCAATGCATCAGCATTGCTGCATCAATGTAAAAGTGCAGTGTGAAAATATGTTGAGATCAGAACTAAGAATGCAGTTTTAGGTAAACAGTTTCCACTGTGCAATTACATTAACTCTTGGATTGATGTTTGAGGTGGGCAGTCTTAACATATACAGATAGATGCTAAAGAAAAGTGGGCAGCCACAAGAAGAAATGCCGTCAGTGCAGTTTCATGTTATAGCCATGCACAACGTCGAGACCTGCAAGTGAAGGGGAATTTCGTTGTGTATGCTGTTTATACCTGTTGTACAGGCTGCAATGAACCCATTCTATTTTCCTGACCCTGTATCCAGAGAACTCTGAGCAGAGAGCAAGGGACAGTCTGGATGGAAGGCTGCTGCACACTCTCTGGACTCTGGTGTTTGGGCAAATCCTCTGGAAAGAGAATTTTCCATGTAGACTTACCATTGAACTCTGTCAGTTTCTGAAGATCTTCTCCAAGCTCTGCAGTGACTGTCAGTGCCTGCTTCACCTTCAGGTTTGTCTCACTGTAACAAATAACACAAGAGCTCAAACAAGAAGTCCTGTGCGAACTAAAAGCTTTCCCTAAAAAGCCATTCCTGTTCTTAAGGACAATCTTCTTCCTTAGACACCAGATGGACCATCATCAGTCTTTTTTACCTGAACAAAGGTATAAATGTGTCTTTCAGTTGGAAAGACAGGCAAGCCAGAGGAATTCTGGACATGGTACCATGGTACCAAAGACAGTGAAGTGACTCTGTCTTCTCATTTTCACTAGAAGGTGCAAGACCAGGTAGCTTCCTGAGCAGCTCACTGTCTGTCCTGTCATTCATATCATGCCAAACCCTGAGAGCTCTCTCTTGGGACTTGCAAGTTAGGGAGTTTGAAATGCGATATCAAAGATATTGCATTCAATATTGCAATGTATACTGCATGTATTCAAGGCCTCCTGGCACTTGTGTGTGCAGGAACTACTTGGCTCATTTTCAGCAGATATCAGATAGGAAAAGTCCAGAAGGCTGCTTGGCCTCTCTGGTCTTGCCTCTTCCTTTAAGATGTTAGCTCCAAGCAGAGCAGAAAACGTAATGCAAATTGGGTCATAAAGATGAGGTCAGATCCATTTTATTCCAATTAATAAAAATCAGTTGCAGCCCTCTGACGTGTGGTCAGCTGTGACCTGGAGCAAGCAGCATTTGGAAACCTCTGCAGTGTGCATGGATTAATATCATGATATAGCAGTCCAAAGGAGATTATTGGATTTATTCATTGGGATTATCTCACCCAGATAATCTGGCTGAGAAGAAAAACTAAGGGAAACACAAGAAATTGAAAGCTTCTGACAGCAATCTGGGATGGTGCAAGAACACATTTCAAGCTCTCACTGCCATGTCACTAAAAATAAAAGTCCCTTCCTCACACAACTTTGCACTGAAAGAGTCAAAAGCATCCAGCAGATGTTATTTTCAAAGTATTTACCCAAAGTGTATACTATGTATTAGGAAACTCTTGCTACAAAAGCTGTTGCAGGTAAAATTGCAGGACCTAGGGGCACCAGGGAAGATTTGGCCTCGCACTGGCAGCAGTGACAGTGCCTGATGGTCAGGCTCACTCACCCATCCAGTTCAGCTGTCTCGATGTATGTCAGGCTGTGCGGCTCACTGCTTGACAGTAACAGTAGGTCAGCCTGAACACAGACACACAGACTTGGCATGAGTTCACACAGTCAGAGGCCATGGCACAGCGATGCTACTTGTGGTGCCTGCACACTGCAGGCAGTTATCTGAGACAGTTATCATCACTACTGACTCATTTGCTTGTAAGTGATAAGAGTAATTACAGAGACTCATTCTAAGCAGGATGAAGAGAAACTATACTCACCGTTACAAAGTTGTTGTTTTCTAGTTTTATTATATCCCCCACTTGGATATTCATCCATTTTTCATCCTTTAACCTGCAAGAAAAGTCCAAGTAAGTAGGTTCATAAAACAAACACCACTTGAGAAAGCAGGATACTCAGCTTTGTTCCTGAGGCTAGAATGTAGGTGCCACCAGGACCTGGGCTGTTGACAGGGTGGAGCAAGGTTTGACCCATGATGTGGCCTGGTCCATGCTGAACTAACAGACCACTACAATACAAAAAAGGCTGTAAGAGAGATTGAGGTGACCTGTGCAGGGCTGACATCAACCTCTACAGCAGTCCATGTGCACTGTCCTTCTGTCTGGACCAACTACTCTCTTCTCCTGAAGGGCCACATCATCTCAGGAAACGGCTATAACACACTTTCCAAACACCTGGGAAAAGTGCCAGCTGTGTAGGTTTTTCTAAGTGGTATTATGGTCCAGAACAACAAATCTGGTCTTGTGTGGGCCTGGCTCTGAGGAAGGTCAATGCAGATGCCTTGGCTGTGCATGTGCCTAGCTAAGCCTGTGTCTACAGTGGTCTTCACAGAACTAAGCAAGGTGTGTAAGCAGACAGCCAGTTAAGCTGTAAGCACTAGTATGACCACAGCTGTATGTACATAGTCCAGAGGTGAGAGTATCAAAAGCTTTATCAAAATAGGACTGGATATTCAAGCTGGAGTTCAGTTCAGCTTTTTCAACATTAGTCTGAGCTGGGTAGTTTCCAGTTTTCGAACAAAGGCAAAATATTAGACAATTTCTATTTCAATGTATGTTTCCTAGACACAGTAACTAACACACAGTAAACTAAGCAACTCATTTACTTAGCAGAAAGTACAAAAAGTATGTTCCTATTCTTCAGTTTCCAGTTGTATTTTTAACTCTTGGTTATCTGTTGGAGTCTACACAACATGCTACTATCTATAGCAGAGAAGAAATGTCCCCAGAGACTTCACAGCTGTCTACGGCTGTGTCCTACATGCAGATGGACTCCATGGACCCACAAGTAAACAGCACATCTGTTTGCCACAAAAGCCAAAGCCTCTGCTATTTTTTTTCTGCAGGAAAGAACAGTGCTAGCAGTTCAATGTCCAAAGCACACAGCTGAAATGTTTTGGGTACACCTAAGTCAGAAGTGCAACACGTGCTCGAAGTACTATGGCATGTACGAGGAAGCTGTTCCTGCTTCTTAATTTAAAATAGTTTGTTGATAATGCCTAGTTTTGCTTAATGAAGAAATAAATGCTATGAACGTAAATGGACATGGGAAAATGACTGTGATTCTTCACTCCTGGGGTAAGGAGTAAAATAATACAATATACTCAAAGTACCATTTATTTAAACATATATATCTCCAGGAACAGAAAAAGTCTACTTTATGTCAGTGCATTGCCACAGCTATGTCTGCATTGATTGTGGTGCTGTGACTTGGGTTCATTAATCAGACATATGGTCTGAAACTCTACAGTAGTCTAATGATGTGAAAGAAAATTCCATTTTAAATTCTTTAGTGATCTTTGACAATCACATAGGGGGACAAAAAAAAAAAAAAAAAGTCTTCCCAGACAAAACTGCAGCAAAATGAAGAGGACTTACATGCCATTGATCAGGACCTGGACCGGGCGGTTGTTGACGTGTTTGTCACTTTTGTGTCGATTCTGAAAATTTTATCAGCATGTTAAAAGGCATTTCCAGGCAAACAAGGACAGAAGAGCAGCAGGCAGTTTGACATTTTCATTTTTCACCCATCTATCTGAATAGGTCGGGCGGATCAGAGCCATAACTGAGTCATAGTCAAGCCCATGTTTACACTAGTAACACAGGGCATAACAGGACTGCAAAGAGCAACAGGCAACACAGGTCTTGCTCTTGGAGAGAAAAAGGAAGGCAGAGTCTTATATGTCACTGAGCACAGTTCTGACTCAACTGGTGTTGGTCCTGCCCGTCGCAGGGTTATTAGCCAAGCACCCAGAGAAAGCCATTCCTCTGCTCTGATACAGAAAGTGGCCACAGACAATCTAGCATTGCTCACTGAGAGAGTACCTCACCACCTCTCACCTGCCTGCTTGGGAAGTTGCACCAAGTACACCTCAGAGCATCTTTTTTTTTTTTTTTTTTAACTTACTGAGAGAAAAACAGACGCTAAACTCTGCTCTACCATCACCGCTTGAGGTCAACAGGACTTTGACCATTACCTCTGATGGAACCAGACTGGCCAAAGCTGTGCAAATTTGAAGAATCACAGATTACATGCTTACTTCCTACCAAATGTTTTCTTTTCTGCCTACATTGCAGCTAGATGGCAGAGGATGAGTTCTCCAAAGCAGAAGCCTAAGAATAGACTTCTGTGCCTGTGTGCAGGCGTATCTGTTGGTGACTGCACTTTCAGACATGGTGAGCAGTTTCAGAGAAAGTCAATGGAGCTGTTGGGCTCCTTAACAATTCGGAAATCCTAGCTCCTTTTTGATTAATGAGCCATAGGTTTGAGGATCTAATCTCAGACCCCATCTTGGCCACAGACAAGTTCTCCCATTGCCTGACATTGTCTGTGTTTTTTAAGTGTTTTTCTTTAGTCACTGCGCTGAGGAATCACATGCAAACTCCAAAGTACAGGTCAGAAATATAGATCTTACAAAATCATCAATGGCATCCTTCACTCCTGATACAGCCAGCACCAGCACGAGGGGCACCACCGTTGTAAACCAGGACAGTGAGGAAATTTGAGGAATCAGCTGCAAGAAGAAGAGATCTGAGTTTAGAAATTTCCACTGCAGCCGACAAATGGGAACAAAACATTGTGTTCTGTGGAAGCTTCATATAACAATTTTCTATGATACTTGAATACAGAATAAAGAAAGAAATGAAGCTCTGTCACCTATATGTGACCCCATGAAGGCTGGACAGTCAGGGAATCTGTACTTTGCTCACAAAACAAGCTGTAATTTAGCATACAAACATAGAGCTGTCAGGAAGTACAGCAGGTTGCTTGCTCTTGTTTGTAATGCTAAGATTTCAAAGTCTCCGGTGGGTTTCTCTAGAGGCATTGACACGGGCAAGCCTGCTGTGAGGGGTCCAGAGACAGCTGAGCAAGGCCTGCTGTGCACAGCCTTCAAACACTTCTATTTTTTGTTTCAGTAAGTCTCCACATTTTGCCAATAACATCATACCAATAAGAACCACACAGCTCTTGCCAGGGCTGAGCTTGCACTTCCAAGATCAACAGAGTCAGTTTTGTTTCCTACGTCTTTAACAGTGAGGGGACACAAGAGTTGAAGGTGACTGTGTCATGCCTTAGTGATGCAGAGATGGATGTCTTACCCCAGTACAGCTCTCTCCTTCCTCTAGAGGAACAGAACTAATGATGCAAATGTGATAAGAGCATCACTGTGGCCATCTGATAGGATTTGGGCACAGCCAACTGCATGTGCATCGTAAAGTTGATGTTTATGCCACTAAAGCCACTTCTACTCACTTCAGGGTAGAGAAAATGCTCTTTGAAATTGCTCTTTCTGCTGCGCTGTCACAACCCAGATCCTACAGACACCACCAAATCCATCCAAGGCGAATGATACTTAGAGGCAATAACAGCCCTGTTCAGCTGTGGAGGCTGCAGAGAAACATAACCACTACCTTCTCACCTGTGAACCCACATGTGCTGCCAGGCTGTGCCTAAGGAGTGGGGAGGCACACTCAGCCTATCCATCACATCCCTTCCTGATACAGGATGAGATACTCCCAGTGCTACAGGGGTGGATTGGGCAGTCAGAAGAGGGGGAAATAAATAGGTGGGTATAGACGAATCAATCTCATGAGGATCAACAAGGACAAGTGGAGAGTCCTACACCTGGGGAGGAACAATCCCATGCACCAGCACAGTCTGGGGATTGACCTGCTGGAGAGCAGCTCTGCAGAGTGACCTGGGAGTTTTGATTGACAGCAAACTAACTATGAGCCAGCAACGTGCCCTCGTGACCAAGAAGGTCAATGGCATCCTGGGATGCATCGAGTGTGGCCAGCAGGTCAAGGGAGATTTTGCTCCCCCTCTCCTCTGCCCTGGTGAGGCCTCATCTGTAGTCCTGTGTCCAGTTCTGGGCTCCCCAGCTCAAGAGAGATAGAGAACCACTGCAGAGAGTCCAGTGCAGGGCCACCAAGATGATCAGGAGACTGGAACACTTTTCATATGAGGAAAGGCTGCAGGATTTGAGACTTGAAGTTTTCAAAACCCGCCTGGACATGTTCCTGTGTGACCTGATCTCGGTGGACCTGCTTTAGCAGAGGGGTTGGACTAGATGATCTCTAAAGGTCCCTTCCAACCCCTATCAATCCGTGATTCTGTGAGAAAGATATAAACATAAAAGACTAATGGTTGCCCTCTTTAGCCTACCTTGATGCAAGCATCAGAATAACACTGTATGCTTTTATACACAGTTGCTCCTAGATGGAGACACAGCAGAATAATTTAAGGCAAATAATTTGAAATGCTATGAATTTGATAGACAAACAGCTAGAGTGCAGTACAACAACACAAAAACAGTGTTGTCAGCTTAGCCAAAAAGGTACTTTTACTAGTTTCTGGAAAAGTAAATGTGGGCTGAAATGTCATAAATTCATTCCCTGTAAACAAGCAAAGAAGATTATATGCAGTTTGCTACAGGCTTAACAAAACGTTGTCTATGCCTTTTTTTTTTTGAGCTGAAATTGATAAAAGCATTTGAAAAAGGTAATTTTGCAAACTCATATTTACTGAAATGGTCAAGTTTAAAATGTACTTGAAACACAATCAAAATTACACTCTTCCTTTGACAATGTGCACTCCAGTATGACTCAGCAACAACTGAGCATGCTGCATTTATCCATATTCTAGTAAAGGGGCAGAAATCCTGATACTAATTTCTCTGGTGTGTTCAGCTTTCAGCCAGAGCAGCATCACAAGCAGCAATGGGCAAAGCACAACTCAATGCTGTTATGAGCCACAGGGTTCAATACCGAAGCCACTGACTGACAGACTCCATATTAGACACCTTCCTCACCCTGCTGAGCAGGGAGCAGCAATATTCAGCCTTCTACAAAGCAGCTCCAACCTTGAGTCTTCCTGATGTTAACTGCTTCTTTCCCAAGGAAACAGTATGGGTTATGAATTTCTTCTTTTCTTACTCTTTCCCTTGAGATTATCAATGGAATTTACACTTAACCCTACAGATAGGAGACTACTTCCTTTTGTACTACAGGATAAATAGGTAATGCAAATCTGAGGACAGCCAGGAGTGTTTGCATGTAGACACAAAGGAGTAGCAGGATAGGGCACGAAAATGGTACGCAATTTGTTGAAACTTTAATTACATTTTTTTCTTCATTTAGTTCAAATTCCCATATCCAAAGGTAAGAGAGTAAATTGCTTTTTTTCTGCCCTACTTTCTGTCTATTTTAAGGTCTCACTAAGATGCTAATTCGTTACAGGGGTGTAGCTTGCACTTTGTTACGGCTATCAATACATAGGCCAGCTTTGATAACGGGCAATGCAATCTGCTATGAACAGCACAATGAACTCATACCTGCAAGATCAGCAGGAAAAGAAAGTAAGCATTTGCTATTCGCTGGAACTGTTCAAACAGGTTGAGAGGCAGGAAAGTGAAGAAGTTGTATTTCGATGTTTTAATTGAATTGTTCTGTAGGGAAAAACAGAAAATAAATAGGATTGGTAAATCAGGAAACAAAATTACAGCACAACCCATTTCAGCTATGTTTTTACTTGCTTATATTTAGCAATAGCATTGTTTCCAACAGCAGCTCAAAAAACATTTCCTTTTCCCCCACACAATTAAGCCAAGCCTGGATAAACAGATAGAATTCCTGCTTCAATTGGTGAAAGCCCGATGCTTAGTTTATGCCACTGCAACTGCAGGTAGATACAGGTACATGCAGTTGCTCAAAGAGACATATGTTCCCTTTATCAATAGTTTTCCCATTTACACAACACACAAATAGAAATAAAAACTGTAACCAGAACACAAAAATTTTGCCATCAGTATCTACAAAGCAATTAGAAAACACACGTTAGCTCAGCTATCTATAACTTGTCTGAGGCTTTGAAGCACCGTTCAGATGGACAAGCCCACAGGAGCTGTAGGTCCTCCCAGAAGCAGAACGTGGCATCATTATTTTCAGCTGATTCAGCATCCTCCCAAACTGGCAGCTTGGACAGGCGTCTTGTTTCTGTTCCACAAAGATCACTTGAATGCGATGTTGTGCAAACAGTCACTAACAGAAGAACTCACCATTTCAGTAAGTGAATTACATTTGGTTCCCTATCTCCAGTTTCCTTTTTTAATTGCACAAGCTATGGCTGGTTCCATATCTATCCAGACTACAGAACTGAGTGTTTTCTTTGCCAAAGATCAGAGAGCTCTGGTCCAGTTCTTGCCACCTGACAGACAGGCTCAACCCATCCCACCAAGCTTGCCAGATTGGGCTGTTACTTCAGTTTTTAGGTGTGTTGGACTTTCTTTTCATGTGATGTTTATCAAGCACTCACCCAGGATTTGTCCCAGAAGCATGTGTGTCAACTGTTGCCAGCACATCTAAAATTTCCCCCTCAAAGCTCTCCAGGACATGACAATTAACCCCTTCACAGGAAACCTAAGGTAGTAAATACTACACACTGAAACTTCATTCAGTAATAGATTACTTGGTTCAATGGAAAATAAAACAATGATTGTAGTATTGTAATAGCCTGCAGATATTGTTAAACTGGTGTGAGGACAGGAGCCACTAAGTAAGAATCACAGGCCACTTCCAAATCATATGTTAATCCAGGATCTCAACACCTAAACTGACACACATCACTGTATTTCCAGTATTAAATGAGTTATTTAAGATTACCACTGTAAAGTGTGTATGAGGGAAGTTATTCCATTTCAGGTAGTTACTAGATTTTGCCCAGACACAAAGTACATCCACATTCTTCAGCTTTTTAACTTCATGTTTTATCCCCAGTACAAGTCAACAAATAGGTCTTCAAAAAAGAGCAGAGATGAAAATGCCCTTCAAGGAAGAACTAGCCAAATCCTCTCCTTGGTTGCACTCTTGCAAGAAAAGATGTTTATCAGTGATCATCATATATACAATATTATCTGTCTCCTGGCATCATATGGCCACCTCTGGGTGTGGTTAGGTCTGCCTGTGATCTAAATGTCATGGCACATAGTTAAATAGTTTCAAAACTCTTCACCTCAGAATATGTGGTGTTCACAGACTCCACTGACTCTGCTATGAAAGAGCAGCATCCTCTGCAAACCTAATATACAGAGAAATAAATCGCCTGACAAGTCTGTGTCCACTAGACACTGTCTGGCAGGTTCCTTATTTTTAATAAAAAATGGATCTAAAGATGCTCCTTGCCCATTAATATGAAGAAAATTATCACAGCCACTTAAGAAAAGAGGAGACAGTATCTGCAGGAAAAAATTAAGTACAGTGTACCTGATCTTTGTGTGTCAACAGATCTTGGAGAATCACACACATGAATATACCTACTCAGTAAATACTCAAAGTTTACAGATCGTTGCCTGAAAAATCTCAGAGGGGAATACGAAAAGAATGAGAGTGTTTTATTTCAATTGCTGCCTTCTATTTCTGTCCATTAACTATACCAGGAAAACCACTCAATGAACTGGAGCCATTCATTTTCTTTCCCATTGCTGTTAGGCATGGTAAAAACCCTAGACATAACAGCTTACAAAAGCCTAACTGTGAAAATCTAGACATCTAGTATTTTCCCCATAGCAGTTCAGGACTGTAATATTGTTTTGCACACACTGGGTTTTGGGACCCTGGGACACTACAGACCTCAGGATAATGACAGGGAGTGTTGTAGTAGATCTTCTCATTATTCTAGAATCTATAATTAAAACAAAGCACCAGAAAAAAAAAGAACTCCTCGTAATCACCACCAAGATTTCTAATTCAATGTGTAACTTGTTCACGGCCCTCAGTGGCTAAAGGAATATCAATATTACATGATAAAAGCAAACTGGGAAAACTTCAGATTTTCCATTTCAAAGCTCTGCATTCCCACTTCATGGATACAGTTGAAGCACTAAGATACCATTTATCTTTTCATGCAATTCTCCAGGGCTGTGTGCTTTGACAGCTCGCACTCTCAATTGACTATTGGGAAACCTCAGTTAGCCTGTACTCTGGATCTTATCCTATTCCATGATGCTTAACATCATCAGACCCTGTTGCTCCTTTAGAGCTATACCAGAACTTTACTCCTGGATGTGAGGGATGTGACAGGAATCTGTAGCACCACAGTGTGTGTTAAGCAGTCCATACGCGGTCAGGATTTTATGTCATGGCACATAGTTAAATGGGGGTCAGAACTCTTCACCACAGGATATGTGTCATAGACAGACTCCACTGACACTGCCATAACAGAAGCAACAGAAGAGCAGCATCCTCTGCAAATCTGTGATAATACACATTTGTGTATTATCTACATAGTAATACAAGATCCACTTTAACTCTCTCATTCTCTGCCTTCAGTGCGGGAAACACCCACATGGGAAAAGAGATGGAGAGAAGATATCTTTAAAGCAGCAATTAAGAGGCCTTACTGAAACTTTTGGTTCTACGTTAGATTTATAGAAATCAAACATCTAGGAAAACAAACATCTAGGAAATCAAACAACTGGGAAAAAACCCTGCCCAGAGAAGTTGTGGAGTCTCCTTCCTTGGAGGTCTTCAAGACCTGTCTAGATGTATTCCTGTGTGACCTGATCTAGGCGAACCTGCTTCTGTGGGGGAGTTGGACTAGATCATCTCTAAAGGTGCCTTCCAACCCTGCCATTCTATGATTCTATGATTCTGTGAAAAGGGGTTCTATGGGACAAGAACAAAGACAAGAACTGGGATCTTTACTCACATCGATCTATCCTTGACTTCTGGTTGATGGTGGGCAGCCCCTGCATGTGCCTGTGTCCGAAATGAATAGGCTTGAGCATGGTTAGCCACCATCATCCTTGAGGAGGATGCTCTCCGCATGTGAAGCTTGACACAAGAGCAACATTGTCTGTGGGAGAGGGATTATTCTCATCTGCTCTTTTCAAGGGCTAGATTCACACCTCTTGGAGGTGTGACTCCACCAAAATGCTGTCCCTAAGAATAGTGCTCATCGCGCCACAGTTACACAAGTCCAGATATGGTGGATGAGCTGTTACTTTGGGGGTGTTTTCAGAAGCCCGCCTGTGACGTCCAACCACAGGCAAGTGCTTGGCAGATGGTTGCTACCTTTGTTCATTAGGCAAACAATCGCCTCAATGCCATAAAAGTCACTGGCAAGAAAAGACACTGATGCTTTTGTGCTTAGATGACAGGGGCTAAAGGGTGATACCCAGAAAGACAGGATATGGCAGAGTATTAACCATCTGAATTTATACCTGTGGCTCAGTGGCACATTCATTTCTAGCAGCTAGACAACCTGTCCCTGAGCAAATTTTAGCAAAACCTTGGCAAATCACACAACGAGGTGTCATGGCACAACATCTGGCAATTTCGCTGGTAGCTGTGTAGCACAAGATAAAGATTGATAAGCAGCTGAGAAGCAGAAACTTCTTTTCCAGGTGCTTTGCTGAATCCTTGCAAGAAGGAGGTGGAAGAGCAGTGTGATGGCATTTGATTCAACTTCAGCAGTGTCATTTGAAGGCACATAGATGCCATTTGCATGAATGGGACCATGGGGCTGCAAATGTACTCAAGGACCTATTCAATAAACAAATGTTACAAGCATGAGGTGTCACACAGGCTTTGCTTTCATAGGGAGTACAGCATAGTCAGACCTTATCAATTGTAATCCTACCAAGTTCCTTGTCTTACTCCTGAGGGTGAGCAGCAGCCTCAACAGAAGACTGAGCAAGTACAACAGGATGCTGACGAGATCCATCTGGTCCCTGTAAAGATCTTATCCAGACCCTCAGAAGTAAAAGACTGGCCAAACACCAGAAATAAAAAGTCCTATATCCAGCCCACAATTGTCTTTGGTTTTTTTTTTTTTCCTTTTTCTTTTTTTTTTCCGTTTTTTTTTTTTCTTTTTTTTTTTTTTTTTTTTTTTTTTGGTGTGGGGGTTTTTTTTTATTG
>WBNH01002116.1:9864-39055 GCA_013401255.1 Urocolius indicus | reverse complement strand
TTCCCCCCCACAAATTTCTTTTTTTTTTTCTTTTTTCCTTTTTCTTTTTTTTTTCCGTTTATTTTTTTCCTTTTTTTTTTTTTTTTCATTTTAACAGGTAAGGGAATTTCTTATAAATGCATCCCCCTTGATCTCATCTTAGAAGCCATAATGAAGTGAGTTCTAGGATCCCATCACACATTGGATATTTCAGGAATATCTCTAGGAAAATATGATCACTGATTATGTTTTCCTAAGTTGTTCCTTTTGTCTGGTGTCATCAGATTACACAGCAGTTAATCACCATTATGGTGAGTGTCTGCACAATGGCAGCGCAGAGGAGGACACGGAAGCAGACAGAGGTGGCACATCTTGATGACCACACACCATCACTCACAGACAGGCCATGTACAGGATCTAAAGGTCTTGTGTTTTAGTAATGTCCTTCAACTACATTGCTTTTTCTTCCTGTTCAGCTCCGTACCTGAAGCTGCTGCCAAGCAGGGAGGAGAGAAGTAAAAAGGAGGGCAGAGCACTGCTCAGTGGCGCAGAAGAGGCAAGCTCCAAATGATAGTACTCTGTTTATCAAGCTCTCATGCAACCAGATTGCAACCAATACAGTAGAAGTTTTGTCTCCATGAGGTTTAAGCTAAGATGAAGAATAGAGGTACGTGATCCAAAGGAGTTGATGACGCTTCACTGCAGCTCACTACTGGCACACCACAACCTTTCTGTGCTTGTCAGGACCCTAATATGCCTCGTGTCCCCATCCACAATCCAAGGCTCAGGAGATCACCTAAGCCCAGCCATAGGCTTTCAGCCCTCACCTGAGCTATGTTATAGGAGTATGTCTTCAGCCTGACATCTGTACTAAGTTTCCCTGATGGACCTGCCCAGTTCTGCCTTCCAGATGGCCCTTGGGCCTATTGTGTAGTCTTGTGTTCAGCTCCATCTCCTGCCACTCTGGACTGGGCTTCCCAGATAGACCTTGGATTTAGTTCATCACTTCAACCTTGTGTGGGTTGGGTCAGGATGTTACTAGCATCCTGCTCTGTCCTCACACAACCAGATACAGTAAGACTGCACCCTGGTCAGGGAAGGCATTGCCTGTGCCAGGTCACCCTTAGCTCCCAGCTTGTGCCCTCTCACAGGGCAGGCCTGCTCTGGCTGTTCCTTCAGTCGGTCTTTAATCCAGCTAACATCTTCCTAAACAAAGAAGCAAAGCAGATTGCTGCTGCTGCAATTCCTTCAGGGGCTACTCAGACCACTTTTCATATGATCAGACAACACTTCTGTCTTTAGTGTGACAAACACTGGGAAATATTTGCAGGTTGAAAGGGGAAGAAAGAGCAGTTGTTGCCACCATCCTGACCATGTTGAAAAGATCCTTGAGGATAATTCACCAGGCATCCTTCTCAGATCAAAGCATGTGAGTGGAAGAGATGGAGCAGAGTCTGAGCCCACAACTGAAGTTCCTCACTCTCTAATTAAATGTCAGAGAGATAAGAACCCTCCTGCCAATCCAGACTGAGGCAATGTGTGTTTGCCACAGGAAGTTTTATACATCCCTCTTACTTCACCAGAGAATTCATCAGGTGACTGAGGGGAACAAACGTGCAATCAGTCCCTGTGCTACTGCTCTGGTAGAAAGGATGCTGGTTTGACCCTAGATCCAGATCCAAGATGAAATTTGTCATTGACTTGTGGGCCCTGCGCTTCCTCTCCTATTGTCTGAAAGCCAATTTCAAAGTTGTTTTCACAGCCCTTTGTGACGTCTCAGTGCAGCTGTGCTGAATTCCAAAGTGCAAGCAAAGAAATAAAAGAGAACTAGGATCAGAGGAAGCATTAAAAGCATTCAGAAGAGATTTTCTCCTCCAGAATGTTGATAGACAGAGTGCTCATCTTGCTGGACCCACACAGGGCAGGCACCTGTGCTGAGGACAGTGCATCCAGATCGAATTCCCTCAGGAAAGAACATTGATTAAAGCACTTAAAACTTGCTGGATGGCAACTGCCATCCTGCTTTTCAATTTATTTCAGTCTTTACACAAGTAAATGCTTACTGAAGTCAAGAAGGATCTTCTTGACTGCAGTGTAATAGGACTTTTTGTTTTTACTGACCCATATTGAGTCCGTTTTTGCGCTGCACAAAGTGCATTTGCGTGCTGCTCATTCACATTTGGTTTCTGAGTCATTCCTAATTAATTTTGTGAGCTGGTGAGTAGCTCATACCTTCATACTCAGTCCATCCAGTTAACTCCACAACAATTTAAGTTTAGTTTTGTTTTTCTACGTTACTGTATTCTTGCTGTACAAGATAAGGCCAAGGATGTCTGGGGTTTCACCAATCGGAGACCTCTAGTTTCAGCTTCAGTCTTCGCACTATGTCCAAATAAATCTTGAACTATCCAAGCACTGCCACTGCCTGAAGCTGCTGCCTCCAGCCACAAGAACTTCCTATTAATCACAGCAAAAATCAGAAGAGACATAAGAGACTTCAGAAATGAGACACTTCCCTTGTCCCTCTCTCAGTCTACATGGCTGCTGTTGACACAGATGAAGATGAACACAACCTTCTGCCTGACAAATCTCATACATCCGTGGGGCATGTTCAGTTCTTCCTCTGAAACTCTCAGCCCTCACCATGAAGTCTCTGTGTCAAGAGATTTCTACCACATGCGGCTCCTATCCACGTCTTATCCTCATCCTACACTACCAGTCCAGCTTCCTGCATTATCCAACCCTTTTGCCTAGCCAGTGCTCGGCTAAAGAAGCTCCATGGCCAGAACAGTGTGGCAGGGACATGATGCAGTTTGACCTCTCACCTATTTTGTGATGAGATATGGGAATGAATTTTGCCTCTGAAGTCTCCACCAAGTCTCACTGTGATGGATCTGGACATGCCCTTGCACGCATTGACAGACATGGCTTTCCACTGTATACTTCAGGTTCCTCCTGCAAAGCTGGTTTGAGCACATTTGGGTGTCTTGCTTCATACCAGGAGGGCAAGCTTTCAGCAGCTGCTAGGGCTGATGTCAGACTTCACACAAGTTTTTCTCAGGTTCTCTCTTCTCCCTTCAGAGATAACCTGTTGACTTTGCACCAGGAAGAGATGATAACCACCAACTAACTATTCAGGGATAACTCACCTCTGGTTGTACTTTCCCGCTTCCTTGTTCTCACTGAGACAAAAGGAGGACAAAGTTTCTCTGTACCTTTGATCTATGCCTACATAATAGAAACCTGATTTTAATGAAAGGCTTGAGCCTTCACACCAGCTGCAACGTACAGCTAGGCCACAGCAGGAAGGCAATACACTACACCTCTGTTTGCATTTCCCTTTCTTTTCCTTATTGTCCTCTCACAGCTACTGCCTCACCCTAAAGAAACATTTACTGCCTCATCTAGCTTTGTTACAAGAACATGTTCTATAGGTTTTATGGCTTACATGGCCTTAAGTTATCAAGTAAAGTAAACCTCAGAAAGACACAAATTACAATGCCACTGCCCAAATACACAGAGTCTCATGTCCCAAAGAGCTGAGCTCTACAATGAAGCACAGACTGTCCAAATGCTTCAGTTGTTCACCTGTACACAGATCAAATTAGCTACATGAAGGCAGGAAGATATATTGAGAAGGAAGTACTGCAGCTACGGAGACAGTAATTACCTCACCCAGAAACGTGTCCATGTGCTCAGAGACGACTGAAGCTAATAGCTGTGCCTGAGCATCCTAGAGCAGGCTCGAGGGTTCAAACAGTCTCAGTCCCCATGGTCCACATCCTAGAGCTTAGCAGTGCAGCCTCACAGCATGGACGCAGACAAGTCTGAACATCACCAAGAGGCCCAGATTTGACCTTTGCAGTGGACTACAGGACTGGAAGAGCTAACTCTCAGGATCATCATGCATAGGTTGATGGGAGAGTACCGGAAGGCACTCTTCTTTTCTGGCATCTCCAGATGCACCTAGGAACCTATAGCATAGTGCCTGAATTTATGAGCAAGGTTAGCTCTTTCCCTACACCATGGTGATGAGGATTTAATAAATGGAACTTTTGTCAGGACTTGTTTGAATTAAGAAGCCCAGGACATGAAGTGCAGCCCTGTACACTTAGGCCAGGGCTGGCATCACAACTTATAGCCTTTTAGTACCTCACCACCCACTCACTACTTCAAGGCTTGGCTCTGGACACTGCTGGATTTCCTAAGCTTCAGTGTACACTAGACTCCAGAAATTATGACCCACAACTGACTAAAATGAAGGGTAGGATTACTGAAACTCATTGCCAAGTCTTAACAGATTATATTGAGCTGGCTTTCTGGCTGCCTCTTCATTCACACCTAATGAATAGACTCTCATGGAAACCCTCCAGAGCGCCCTCAGTTGTCTCCTTAATTTTGGTTATTTGCAAATCCTTGGCCATGTAAGCAAATCAGCTGGGAAGCAATGACACGCAGAGTCAGACTTTCGAGTGGCTTTTTACAGAAACAAGATCAGAACCAGAAGAGTTTCCTACCCTGACACCATTGTACCTCACCCCTCTGCTTTTCTGCTCCATTGCGGCACATAGCCTACGTTGCAAACATTCAATGCAAGATTACAAACCCACACATATGGGAAATACCCACTCTGCCACCCTACTGGCAGATTCCATGCAAAACAAACACACCTTCCCAGTTTCAAATCACCAGGCTTTGTAAGGCACTCATGCTTCATAGTCCTTTACATACATTAAATACCTGTTTGATATTTGGGGCACGTGCAGCAGCTCTGGACCAAAGTAGTTTCTAGCTTGCGTTGGGTAGTTCACAGATGAATGGTAACCATTGAAAACCACCCATTTCACCTTGCCAACAGATCAGCTACATCAAGATCCCTGGTTGAGGCTGCTGGCAAGTCAGACTTGCTGTCTTACGAGAAATTACAGTGTTCTGAAATGTCGAGTTCTTACCAAAAGAAATACTTGTGATGTTCCTACATCAAAACATGATTCATAGGAGCTCATGAGTAAAACTGAAGGATGAATTTCTCCACTGGAATTCACATACGCAGAGGACAAAAATATTATGAAATTCATTTCAGTATTTGGCAGCTGCAAACACTTTGAAGGAATGCATCTTCAGGGTTGCCTTGCAGAGGAGATGACCCTTCAGCCAGGCAGTACAGGTCTAGCCTTCCTCTGTGCCAGGAAATGGTCCACAAGCTTTTGAAATCAGGTTGTCCAAGGGGCTCCCTGGCACTATAGCCTGGCAGACTTTTGTCAGAGCCAAGCCATGTCACAGACTTCATGGCACAATGTGAACCTAAGCAGGCTGTTAAGAATCTGGAAATAAAGCTGGCAGGAAGCCAAAAAGGCCAGATTCAAAACCTTCCTGACAGAGAGGATTTCACTGCAAGAGCCGAGGAACTGACACACTTCCTTTCATGTTTTTCTTTAAATGGAGACACATTACCAACAGAAAACTGCACCCCCCNNNCCCCCCCCCCCCCCCCCAGTTTCCATTATTGAAAGGCCTTGGAGCCTGATTTTGCAAATGTTTTGACTCACAAATAATTTCCTGGAAGTCTGTAAAATCACTGCCTTGAACTCTTCCAGCACTGAATCTCCTTCAGCTGCCCATTTGCACGTTTGACTCCCAAGGCAGAGCTCACTATGGTTGACTCAGCAATGAGCCATCTCTGGTGGTTCATCTACTATATGTTTGCCTTGTTTGCCGAGTCACACCTAGCCTGCAGTCACTTCACCCCCTTGAAAACACATTCAAGACTTAAAGCAGATGCAGCTAGATCTGTGAGTACATCTGCATGAAGCAACAAAAGCTGGTTACTTACAGCATATTCAAACTGCAGATTAAAATCCCGGTTGTTTGCTTGAAGATGTCTCTCTTCCTCTGTAAGGAAGAGGGTACACATCAGACACACTTGAAGTTATGTGAAGTCAATACAGATATGAGCAAAGCATTAGAAAACACAAACAGAGCTGCTAAAATGATAATGTTACCTAGAATCTGCTCTGGGTTAAGCGTCCCGTGTCAAGGAATTGAAGAGGCCGATGGCATGCTAGAGCAGCACTGTGGATGGGTGCCACAGCACTCTAAGCCCATACTCCATGTCTCCTCTACCCACAAACCACTGTAATGCCATAATTGGTTTTACAGGTTGTTCAATTTTCAATCACTTAACTAGGGGTGCTCACTGTTCTCGCCCTGCTCCACCTCTCCCCCCTGAAATCTCTGAAACTGTTGCCATCAGCTCACTGGTAGGGACCTTCTCCTGATACAAATGCATCCCCTAGCACCATCTCAGATGGGACATCACCACCATAGCTATAATGAAATTAAAAAATACTGGAAGGGATTTCAAGAGGTCATCAAATCTACCCTCTACCTCAAGACAGAGTTGCACGTATCTCTCCCAATAAATGTGCTCCAGAGGTGGCTGGTTTTCAGACTGCCTATTCCAGGATGGCAGTGTCCTTCCCCTGGGGGAGTTTTTTCCACATTATCTGACATAAAACTCATTACTTCAATTTAAACAAATTATATTTTCTCCTGGGATGGTCAGCAGTTTGCTTCTGCTCCTCCTTAGCTCCTTGTTCTGCTTGCCAAGGACACAGAATTTATTATATATTGGAGGCTGTTATGCCTTCCTGTACTCTTCTCAAGGGTAAGCAACTTCAGTTTCTTCAGTCACTTCTTATAGGTCAATCTCCCAGAAGGAGCATCACTCTTGCTGCTGCTCTCCAGTAGGCTTCACAGCTAGTTCACCTCATTCTGGACATCCAGTGACCAAAACAGGCTGTAGTGTGCAGCTGAGGCCTTATCAAAGCTGACTGGAGCACCAGCTACACTCCACTTATCTTGTGGACAATGTGTATTTGGCATGAGAATCCACCTAGAAGTAATTTGAAATGATATCCTTATGCCACGAGGACACAGATGACAGCATTCCAGATTATGATCCATTTTGGCAGATCCTTTCTGGCAGAGCCGATGCCTCATCAGGCAATGCAAATCTTTCATTTGTCCTTGCTGAACTGCATCCAAATTTTTTCAGACTATTTCTCCAGCTAGTCAATTCTAATCCTATCTTTCAGTGCACTTTTAGCTCCTGCCAGCCTGGTGCCACCTTCAGATTTGCTAAGTGTGTTCTTTATTCTGCCAGCCAAAATGTAAAAGAAAATACTGAATACCAGACTCAGGATACATCCTGGATGATTCTCTCAAGTTTCATAATCAGTCATTGATAACTATCGTTGGCGTATTTTTTCTGAGAATCCTAGCACTCACTGAATGGTGATTTTATCTCAAGCATGTATCTCTGGTTTACTTGTAAAAATGCCATGTGAGACAGTTAAGATACATGACAGCTATCTGAGGCTTTTTCACTAGCCCTCTGGCTACCACTAACACAGAATTAGTTTTGGCTTGATGCAGTTTTTCAGGACTGCTGACTGTTAATCATCTCTTCCCCATACACACACTTCTCGTTACTTTGAAGTGGTTTGTTGGATCTTTTTAACCTTTCCACAAAAAGCAAAGCAAATACATCCATAATTGCTCACCTTTTCTTTTTCCTCTGTTTCAAGACAGACACTATGCTTGCTCTTTTCCAAGTCTTCTGAACTTTGCCTGGCTGTGCACCCGAAACTCTCCAGGGCGGCATTACTCTAGGTCATGCTTTACCTTACCTAGACAACCCATTCCTTTTCTATTGCAGCCACAAACCTCCCTCTTCTCCTCTCTTTCTGACAACTGTTATATTAGATGTCTGAAGGAAAAAAATAATACAAAAAATAAAACTCAAATCCCAGATTTCTTAGCATTATTTGCTAGACTTTTCCCAGTGAGTAGAAGACTTAAATCGTCTTTGATGTTCTTCTTGCTAGAAGGGTTACAGAACCCCAGAGATCCCAATCCTTACAGAACAACTTTTATTGCTCTTTATGTCTTTGATAGCTTTTTCCTGGTTTGAGACTTTGTCACACAGTGTGTGTTGGTTAAAACAAGCTACTTTGCACCTTCTAGAGGCACCCTTCCTCTGTCTGAAATGAACAAGAAGCTTGTGATTTTGCCATTTTACTGAGTCGTTCCATGAAAGAAGATAACTTATGTGTGTGCCCTTAAAATCAGTTAAGGAAACAACAGCTCTGCTTAGTTTTCCCTCCACCCCAGATTTCCTTCCCATGAGATCACAATTACTATTTATTAATATTTACTGAAGATTTCCCTCTCAAAGTCTTTTTTAGACATCTTGCTATTGCCATTTTTTCCTAAGGATCATAATGACAATTCATACTCACTCCCATTTACACTCCCTCCTGGTACCAGCCAGCTCCTCCTATTTGGAGGGAATCAGCCTCCTCTCTAGCTCCAAAACATTACCCACCTCAGTATGAAACCACTGAACAGGTTGTGTTCTTGTACACTCCTCTCCAACTCTGCCTCTGCATAGCTTGAATTCTTCATTTACCACCATGCCTTGTCTCTCAGAACCTTTTTTTCCCCCTTTTTTTTCACACAAGACTGCCCTTCTTGTTTTGCTGTGCCCGTGTTTACCCTTGTAGCATTACTCAGAGATCTGCAATTTGTTCATCCCTTTCTTAAGGCTGGATCTCAGAGCACATGAACATACAAGGAAAACCTCTTTTTCCTTGTCACCTCTGTTACACTTCCAGAATGTGCTTTATTATTTTCTGTTAATACTGCAGCCTCGTGACTTATCCCAACACGTGTCTATTATACCTATTAAATGATGTGTTAAGACATCTAGTTCTTCCTGTTTATTCACTCTTGCATTAGCAAGGGTCTAAGCTATTCAGTGCATTGAACTGCTGCCCTTCCTCTTTTTCCTTCAATAACCCTATAAGTAACACAGCATTCCTAATTTTTAATCCCTTTTTCAGATTGCCGTCTTTTTCACTGTCTGTCTATAAGCTGTTCTCATCAAGCCCTCTAATTACTGATGTAAAGCTATGTTAGCAAGTAAATGTGCTTTTCTCTTTCTTCAGGCACATCTAACTGTGTCAGGCATTTCTGATTCAGCTCCCACCTGCCCCGACTGGGTGATTTGGACCAACCACAGAGGCTTCATTCAAGGCCCTCAAAGTGCTTAATCCTTCACTGCTTTCCTCAGACACGTTTTTCTCATCTTTCACAATGGGCAGAACAATGTACAGAGAGATCAGAGTAACTTGTGTGGTGTCTCAGAGGAAAACAGAAGCAGAGCTGAAGGGGTCCAGGCTTGCAGGGCTTCAACTATTGTGTTAAGTGCCCTTTTAGGAATTTTCCTGAGAGCAACTAGTATTATCAAAGCAGATGAAAGATGAAGCTATTTGTTAAAAACAGAACTTCCCAACACTCACACATTTCCGCCCATACAGTAAGTGCTACTCTTATCCCCTCCCCAGGGACTCCAAGTCTGGTCCTGGAATAAATGCCACAGAAAAGATAAACAGCTTTAATGTAAATAGAAATAGGTCCTGGGAAAGGGAACCAGCAGGCAGAAGCAGAGCTGTTTGCACGTATCACATGCTTATGTGAAGCAGCAAAAGCAAGCTTACCGTGACCCTGTAAAGAAAGGCTGGGTACCTGCAGGGGACAACATTGTCTGTGCTTGCCTGGGCTGTTGCTTTGCCCAGCCACCTTTCCAGAAAGAGTTATGGACATGCACGATGGACGAGAGGCACAAAGACAACCAGAACCATAGTCCTCTGGCTATTTAATCCCTTGCCAGCTCGTGAGACACAAGGCACACAGGAGAGACTCAGGGTCACACAGCATCTTCTGAAAGGCTCTGAAGTCTGCAGTGGCTTTCTGTTTTTTACAGGCTGGGCAGCCTTTGAGGGGACTGCACACAGAAATGAAAATCCATGTGTTACTGGCAGCAGATGGACATCTCACCAACTCCTTAGCTCTTCCTAGGCCTTGCTGGAGGTGTGAGGAGCTGAATCCCTTCCTCAGTCTGCTCCCAGGGTCTGTGTAGCTTGGAAAGAGGCACTTGACACATGCATTTGAATTCAAGGATCTCAGATGTTCCAAAAAAGAAACCATGTCTGTACAGGAAAGGAACCTGGCTTCTCACCATGGTGAGAGATGCACTCTCCAAGACGAATGGCTTTTATATGAGACACACAAATAGCTGCAAACAGCTTAGGAATGGCACAGAAATGTGAAGAAATGGAAAGTGAAACAACTGAGCAAGTGCTCAGGGCATTGCCCTCCTGTGCACAGTTGCATGGCCTAAGGGCAGGTTTCTTGAACAACCCATTTCTGAAGGCCTGAGATTGACATGAACCTGGCTGAAAACTGAACGGAAAGCCTCTCGCCTGTCAGAGACTGTTTCTGCACTGGAAGAGGCTGCCCAGATGGGTTGTTGAATCTCCTCCTCTGAAGACATTCAAAACCCGCCTGGACGAGTTGTGTGACCTACTCCAGGTGGTCCTGCTCTGGCAAGGGGTTTGGACTGGATGATCTTTTGAGCTTCCTTCCAACTCTTAAGATTCTGTGATTCTGTGAAAGCCATTCGTCCCTCTCAGAGGTGGTGTCCCTAAAGACCAAAATACATGGCTAATTTTTAGTAGCAAGACTTTCATTTTCGTTACTGGGTAACAGCTAAAACTTTTGGCTAGGGCAAGAACAACCACAATGAATTGCAAAGGGTGGCTCACCCAACAGCATCAGCAAGCAGAGCTTTCTGTCCT
This sequence comes from Urocolius indicus, assembly GCA_013401255.1. Lineage (NCBI taxonomy): Eukaryota > Metazoa > Chordata > Aves > Coliiformes > Coliidae > Urocolius > Urocolius indicus. Next base: position 28,373 of record WBNH01002116.1, on the reverse strand, counting down.
CTGGCTGCACTAAAAGAGAACCACCACTGACCATACTGACAGGGCAACGCAGCCTTCATTGCTTTTACTTTTACCAAGAGAGTAACATGAAGTCCTACTACTGTGCCTCTTAAACCATTAGTTCTCAAGTATCAGAAACAAGACAATTCTTACTTGTTTGAACAGAAATGAAGCCTCTTGTATGATCACAATTAAAAAAAAAAAGTTAGGGTAAGTCAAGCATTACACCAGCTTTGCCTGGAAACCACAGCACAGCCTATTTTGGCTGTAGATCCAAGCACGCATGTCTTATCATGCCCTGTCGGTTCTGAAAGCATTGAGGAAAAAGGGAGGGGAAACCTGCAGGGCAATCAGATTTTCTTGAAACTTTTTTCTGTCTCTATGCAACTTGAACTTCTCTAAACTGCAGTCACAAATCACTGGAAAGAAGGAATGGGATTTGCTCTCCAAGTTATCATTTCACTGCCACTGAAAACTATTTCACATTATTCATCAGTGGAAACTCAGTGTACATATATATGGCTTAGAGCCCAGTTCTTGGTCTAACCACTGAGACCAAGCCACTGGGAAAGTGGCTGTTTTCCCAGGCAGACAGATTTAGGAGCTAAACCACAGAATAACATCTGTATTTAATAAAATTAAACCCATGCCAAAACTCAGCTATAAATGTAACTGGCCAGCCCACCAGTCTTCTCCATTTAGGACTGCTGTCCTGCAAAAGGTTAGATTCAAGATCTGGTCAGACAGCCTCAAATTTGTTTCTGGTTTATGCTAAGGAGATGTGTTTTCAACAAGCTGTTGGAAAAATCTTGTAGATACTAGGTCTTGTGGCTCCAAGAAACAGGAGGTTAAGAGCTGCCTGGTTTTGCCAAGTCAGATACAAACTAGGGCCTGGTACCTCATGCATGAAACGAACACAGCCCAATAAGGGGAGTGCCAGCGCAACTAAGCCTAACAACAGAACAGAGACAACATACACTCTGTAAAAGTAACGATCTCTGCTCCACCCTTTAAACAAGCGACCTCAGGACTACAAACGTTGCTGTGGTCAGCCTCAAACAGTGGCGTACAGGAGCTATGCTCAACTCCTCAGTGTCCCTTGCAGCTTGGCTCTTAGCCATTAACCTTACCAACAGCAAGTTGTGAAAGTTGCAGCCATGGTTATTCTGCTCCCAAAGGCACATATCTGACCTTTCTGAGACTGTAATTCAGCACTGTCCTGCAGCAGGCTAGAAGCAGTTTCAGATGAACTCCACCAGCCACAGCAAACTCTTTGTTTCAAATCTCATGCCATGCCTCCTTCCATCCCTTCCTGTCCCATCTCCCTCCTACTTTTGCTGACTCTTTTCGAGCATCTCACCGTCAGTGCATGACACAGCTTTTGGTATCACCTCTCAGCAATGGCACATGTGCCATCTCGCATCCAACACCCAGTATACTGTCCATCTCTTTGCCAGCAGAGAAATCCTAGCCCTTATTTCTGGTCTTGGCTGGACTGTTACTCTGTGTGCACAAGTAACTGAAACCTGCTATGGTGCGTCAGTAGCTCTGTCCTCCTACCAGAAAAGAGAATTGCTGTATCCATTGAAAGGCAACCTCTTGGGAAAGGGCAAGTCATTGTATGCTGTATTAGGCAACTAAAATCGCTGCCCCTAAGCGAGGTTATTATGCAAGCTAAGAGCCAAAATCTCCTTTCACCTTAAAGCAATAATTGCCCCCTTTTTGCAACTGTGAGAGATGAAGGAACCATGCAACAAGTTTCTCAATTTTCAGGTGCTGTACCTGGGCAGAGTCTCACTGGCTAACAAGAACAGGATAAATTTTTTTTAGCAGCAGTATCACAGAATATACAGAAGTATACAGTATATAGAAGTGCCTGGCTGGGATCAGAGCTGCACTGAGCAAGTTCTACCCAGAAACAAAGCCAGAGATCTTTCCTCAACAAGCTCAATGTTTAATATGGATCAGAGGTTATGTAGGTGAATGGAAGAGCCATATGACAGATCTGAGGCTCGCACTGGTTAAATGTCTGTATTTCACAGCCTGTCTGGGATGCAGACAAAAGAGAAAGCCTGATCACCCGAGTGTCAAGCTAACACTGTAATATGGCTGGTGCCAGCATGCCAGCTGCTCTGTGGCATGAAACTGAAGCCCATCCCTGCCCTGAACCACAGCCAGAGCCTGTCAGGGTGCAGCAAGCGTGGCTGGGGCAGGAGGAGCGGTGAGAATGTGATGGGATGGTAAACGGGGAAGGGAGAGGATTCAGCCAAACCCTGCCCAGAGCAGGAACATGCCCAGCTGCCTGGCAAACAAATCTGTTTTTTATTATTGACTGAAAGGAGGGGCTTTCCAGGATTCTATGCTGCAAAACAGCATACTTTGGACATGTAGGTGTCCCCTCCTCTACAGGGCCTCTCTGGCTGCTGTGGTTGGCGAGGAATTTATGCTGGCAATCACAGATATTTTCATCTCTGAAATGGGGTAGCTTGTTCTGAGTGTGAGGGATTTCATTTAAAAAGACCTGCGGCAAAGACCATTAAGAGATGCCACCATAAACGAGTTTAGCCCAATTCCCTCCGGCCTGTTCCTCTGTTATTAAATAAAGATCTTCTTCATTATGCCTTTTTGCATCAAAAAAGGAGAGAAGAATCTCCTTTCTCCTGAAGAAACTAAATATAAGAAATATACTTGTGGGGTCGCAGATTGTGTCTTGGGTGCTTGGTACTAAGCTCAGCCTTCTGCTAGCACTAAACAAACATTACATTTCAAGTGGAATTTCCCACACAGGTAAAATATTTCCTATGTCCCTGGTATTAATGCAAAATGCTTTTTTTTCCTGGCATCACTAACAGAGGGCTCACTTAGGAGATATACCTACAGATCTCCATTTTCGAGGAGCAGGTGCGAGGTCTGAGAGTGAATTGGAATTACTTCTGCCTCAGGTGCAGTACAGTTTTCATATGAAGTTCAATATCACAGCCTGCCTTTTTCTAAGAGCAGTATTTGATATCATCACCATAAAGTGAGAGAAAACAAGAAAAGAGAGCTGCAAAAGCATGCCTCAGATTTTCCCAGCATGTACCACACTTGTGGCCAACAGTACTCTTGGGAGACAGGCCTGGAAGAAGTGGTAGATAGGCCTAAAATGGGAAAAAAATCTGGTTTAGGTTATTCCGGGAAGGAACAGAGGCTGTCTCATCTCTCCCTTTCCCTGTCTTTTGCAATAATACCAGTTCTAGTTTTCCTTCATTTCCTTCTACTGCTAATGTCTAACTCACCTGCCTTGGGTCTGGGCAAGGACAGGAGGGACTCACTGTGTCTCAGAAATGCCATGCAACAGGTTATTCCTTGAAACCCATCTATGTCCTCTCATGTTTGTTTTCAATCCTCATCAGACTGAAAGCATGCCATATAGTAGCAGTAGAAATTGTCTGGTACTCATTTTGGAAAACCTAACACCTTTTTTTCAAGCTGATTTGGAGTTTTTAATCACTTTTTCATCCTGGCTTTATTTTTTTTTTTTTTTTAACAGTATTCACCACATTTTGACCAAGATCAGCATGCCAAGTGAAGCTGCTGAAACAGTAATTTTACAAACTGGTCTGACAGTGACTGGCTGGCACATATAATGTCCTTCACTAGAAAACCTTATCTCCTGGGCATGCTGGTAATGCCACAGCTTGACACAATTGCATGTATCCTTAATAACAGCAATACTCAGTGATAGGAAGTGATGTGAAAATCATAAAAATAAACACAGCTCTTGGACAGACTTTGAAAAGATTTTCAGTTCACAGTTATTATTCTCATGGGAAATTATGTAAAAATAAATACATTTTTCACGTTCAATGTCTGCTGCGGTGAGATGTTTCTTATCAGATCTGAATGGGAGTCCCAGAAGGCAGCTGAGCTTTATGTCTGCAGAGCCAGTCTGCCTTCTCTATGGGGTGCTGCTGCCCCTGCCAAGCTCTGCCCATAGTTTGGCTGCTCAAAACCCAGCTGCCCTACAGAGAAGCCTGTTCCTTACATCAAGAGGGAAAACCCAGTGGAGCTTTCCAAAAGCCTTGGCTCAGTCTATATCCTTCCTCTTTTGTCTCACAGTGTTCCTAGGCTGAGCTTGTGGTGTCAAAGCTACAGCAACAACTGCTCTTGCCATCAACTGGAAGCACACACCTGGGAGTAAGGTCATTTGTGTAGATGAGTTCTCCCTATTTCTGTTTGTTTCGTAGATAGTACTTGACTACCCCCATCCTTGAGGTACAAAGCTCCAGTGTTGAGTTAAGCTGCCATAGGATCAAGCCAGTAAGCAGAGACATCACACATTTGTCAGCCATCAGCAAAGCACGATCCTCATTTTTCACCACAACATGGATCAAAGTGTCTCCATTCCTCTCTGTTTTGACAATGTTCATGGTAGGTTAAACCTTGTTGTGAAAGATCTCAGGCATCTTTTCTGCTGAAACACTACTGCTGCTTATCTAAGAGATGTAGCTCTCCACTTTGGCTTGGAGAGCCTCACTAAGGTTAGGTTAGCTAGAAACCAGTTTCTTCCAGCAGCTTTTGTGTGTCTGACTTTACACGTGGCTGCCCTGTGAAGCTGAGTTTTAGTTACATCCTGATAAAGAACACAAAACTACAATAAAACCTAAAACTTATCCACAAGAAATTTAGACCACATAACCTATCTTCTTAAATTATACCTAACCTGGAAAAAACTCTCTTAATTTTGCCTGCATCTCAGATCACGTGGAAACAACCACATCTTTCTGATGAGAAACAGCAATATATTACTGGTTCTCATGGGAGCAATCTTGAGCTCAGCCTGAGCAGCTGACGCCTGAGGTAATCCTTTCCCTCCCATGAAAGTCATACCATGACCATGGCTCTGCAGTAAGGTTAGCTGTCATCCAACTTTGTTTTTTTGGAATAGAAATCTGGTCTTTCCATGAGCAGTGCTGTCCCTCCAAGATGAATGCCTGAGACATTCCCTGCAGAAGAGCCTTGCCCGCTCCCAGGCAGCACAGTCCTACCAACTTCTACAAATACAGAGCCTTATAAACTCCTGGATTAAAATAGCACTTCAACCTTGTAATTTGCTCCAGTGAAATGTTTGCAAGGAGCAACCATAGCCCTTTCAGATTTAGGGCTGCAGGGCAAAATAATCAGTTTGAATTCATTGGTTTTGAACAGATGATCAGCAGCATATTAAATCATTTTTCCTTGTAAAGTATGCGGTTTATTTCTAAGGAGATCTGAGTTTCTTAGAGGCTTGGTTGACAAGGAAGGCTGAACACTTCTTTGCTATAGAATAGGTACAGAGCCAGGAAAACAGATTTTTTTTCCTAATACAGCAACACAATCTTTGTGATAACCAGGACAGATATTGCTTTACAACTGCAGATGCCCTGTGTGGATGGTGGCTCATGGACAAACTTGTGCTCCCTCATCTCCAAAGCCAAGATGCAGAACAGATCTCAGGCTGGTAGAGATTCTTCCCCAGGAGCAATCCCAACCTTCTCTCCTGGGACTATGACAGCAGCAAATAGATTCCTCTCTCTTAAAAATAATGGCTCATGATCTGTCCTGTGCCAGGGAGGGGAAACAGCAGCACAACTGCAGATATAAATCCTTGGAGAAATGCTGTTTGGTCTCTGTAGCTCGGAGAGGTTGGGAAAAAAAACAATTTAATGTAAAAGTAAAAGCAGAGGACTGATCTCTGCATTCATCAAATGCAGGGAGGAACACCCTTGAAAAGAAAGGCTGGAGACTTTCCCTCTTCACAGCACCCATGAACCTCGATCCTGACCAGAGATCACACCCTGGTTCTGGAGGTGAAGCGATAAAACACAAGACTCAGTTCAGTGGCTCCTGCTGCAAAGCTTGATGAAGATCCATCGTAAGAGGAAGCTATCCCACTTTACTGATACACTAGCAGCCCTCCTGCTGGACTTCTTCCAAGAATTCATCTCTTCAGAGATTTCTGCTGCAAAGGGCAGTGAGAATTGTGCTGCAAAGGGTGGTTGCTTCCTATTTTCACACCCATTTATTTGTGTGCCGTGTGGAACTGGGAAGAAGAGACTTATGTAGGCTTTGTTTTCTCCTCCAGAGTTAGTGTTCCCTTCATGAGATTTTGGGATCCTCTCAGGGTGCATCTCTGGACTTTGCTCTTCTTCACAACTCTCACTGAAGAGACTACTGGCACATCAACATGTTTCATCGTAACAAGTCTGCATCAGACCTTCAAACTAATTTATAGTTACAACCTGAGAGAAGGCACTCTGCATTGCTCATCCAGCTACTCCCCCTAAAAATCCTTGGAGAAAAAAAACCACCAAAACTCAACTTCCCCAAGCCAGTCATGTACTCTGACAGAGCATAAACTTTGCCGCCTGTTCCATTGCAGTGTTGCCTGTTCAAAGGCACACAGTCTGCAGCATTCCTCCAAGGTAGTGTGAAATGCAGGAAATGTAAAGAAAAGTGTCTTCCCCTGCCTGCTCTTCAGGTGTAGGACATGCTCACAGACATGATCTCACAGGCTTGCATGTGTGCTCTATTTACATTCCCATGACAATGCCACTACCAGACTGCACTCACCTTTCAATTTCTTCTTTCCAAATTTTAATCCAAATAGAGACATTTCAAAACTTTATTTCAGTCCAACTCCATGGAATTTCTGCAAGAGAAAAGAGAAGATAGTTCACAATGGGCGTTTCTAGTCCTGCAGCATGTCATAATGCAGCACATACATTTAATCCTGCGCACATTAAAGGAAAGAACTAAACTCTTAACTGCTACAGTTCATCAAGTAGTGTGCTTAAAGTTCAAAACCATCTCAAGTTTGCACTGCATCAGTGTGTACTACCAAGAAAGGGCTGGTGGAGGAGAGACTGAAAAGGTCATTTCTACTACCTTGGCCTGTATGAAAAGCAGAAATACATGCACCAGGTTTGTATTAGGGTACAGAGGAACCTTGTGACTATGCAGAGCAAGACCAGTCTCCCTGAAGAGGAGGAAGCAGTGGGAAACACTGGTTTCCTGTACATCTGCCTATGCTCAACACGTGCTGAATCACACTGCTGTCCATTTGCTCCTCACCCTCCACATTTATGGTAGACTAGGCTGTATGTCTCTGAGTAAAATTTCTCTCCTACTGGCTCCAAACTTTCTGGACCAGAAGCCTAAAACCAGGCATCAGAAATGTATTTAAAGCACTAAATATATCCTGATAAGCAAAAGAATTGAACATCAAACAAAACAACATAAAAATCTGTTGGTAATAAAACTTTCGGTGTTCTGAGCACCAGTTTATTTAAAGGACTTAATGGTGACGTTGGTGCTGATGTCTCAAGAGGATCCATGAGCTTGTGAAGAGCTGCTGTTGCCTGTATCAACAGGAATGCTGTATCAGATGCTTAGTTGGCCAGTGGAGTCAAGCTGAGACATTTGAGAGAATAGTAGTTGATCTAGAACAAGTCTTCTAGGTGGTTTTTTCATGTTATCCTGTGCTACCCATGCAGAGCAAGGGTCTCTAAGAAGTATAGTAAATATACACTATTCTGGAGTTACACAAATGTGAATATAAATGCCAGCTTGATACAATATTGCTGGACCATGCCCAGTGCAAACCTGGGAGTTGGGGCTCTTGAGCTTGGAGAACAAGATGCTAAGAGGCAACCTCATTAATGTTTACAAATACGTAAAGGGCGGGTGTCAGGAGGATGGAGCTAGACTCTTCTCAGTGACGTCCAATGAAAGGACGAGGGGCAATGAGTACAAGCTGGAACATAAGAGGTTCCAAACAAACACAGGGAAGAAGTTCTTCACTGTTCTGGTGAGGGAACACTGGAATAGGCGGCTCAGATGGGTTGTGGAATCTCCTCCTCTGGAGACATTCAAAACCCACCTGGACAAGCTCCCGTGTGACCTACTCTAGGTGGCTCTGTTCTGGCAGGGGGGTTTGACTTTGGTCTTTCAAGGTCCCTTCCAAACTTTAGGATTCTGTGATTCTATGATTCACATCTTTTCCAAAAATGAAGGTAAACTTTAAGGAAAAAACTACAATCATTGCATAGATCAAACATTTCTTCTCTGATCTCCATTCCAGGTCTAAAGCAAAGCTATGTTTAACAGCTGCAATTCAATGAGCCTCAGATAAGGCAAAGAGCAGCAGATAAATGTCAGGCAGACAGTCAAGTGCTGCACACCATGCACATAGCATGGCCCCGGCACAGTGGTCCCTGTTACTCACCACTGTGTTTGGGATCCCCTCTGCTGACCATGCTGGAGTGTGATACTTTTCCTATTTACTCATATAGATCCAACTGTTTCCACTCACCAGGAAAAATGCTTGGGCACAACACCTCACCCCAAAATTTCTCCTGTCCATGGAGCTAAACCACTTAAAGTTACGATGCTCAATGTAACAACCTAGAGCTTTCTCAATCCTGCTGATCAACCTTATGTTCCATCCTAAGTGACCTCGCTCTATTATTTTCAGTGTCATTTCTTCCATGTTTTATCATTGCTATTATGTCTTACAAAACCTTCCTAACTAGGACTGAGAGCTCTCATAAACTGGTGGGAGGACCGAGACACGCTGCTAACATGCTACTAACTCAGAGCTAAAGACCTCAGTTTTCCTAGAGTGCCAAGAGCCACAGATATGATAATCACTGCCCTCTGACAGCACAAGGATGATAAAGGTTGGCTGGTTGTAATCATCATATGGCTTTACTGCCAAACTCTGGATTTTTCTGTATTTGCCAAAAGGTTTAGAAAAACTATCTGCAGCTTCCAAACCTCTGCCAGCTGTGTACTCAATTGACAAGGCATATAATTTCATCAGAGGGGAAAAAAAAATGTTTGTATTTGTGGGGTAGCGATGAGAGGGTGGTTATAAGCCTTTTTTCAGCAGTAATAATGAAGCAAACAGTAATGTTGAGATCCGCTGTCACAAACAAAAACCTAAAACTCCTTTCAGCTCTGACACATGGCTTTTGTTAATTACTCTGATTCTTTAATTACTGGTTTTTGACATAGTTGCATCAGAATTGAAAGCGACAGAAATGCAGTATGACTAGAAAACTGCAAGAATACACTATTTTGGCATGGAGGGTAATTTTAATTCCTTCCACTTCTCAGTTCGTTTGATTAGAATTGCATTCATTACCTTTGCTGCTGAGTGAAGATGTTCACAATGTTACCATCATGGCCAGCATAAATATCTGTACAGACTCACCATTCCCACGAAATCTTTTCTTTTAGGACAGACAGGGGTAAGAACTTTGCCATATCCATTTGTACCAATTACCTCTCCAGTGTGTAATTCCCATTAAGGATAGCTGCTTACTTAGTTAAAGCTCAGCAGTTACGAATCCTTCCCAAGTTGACCTGATCCTTTACACAAAATTCATTTCCTGGCTTGCCCAAACCACAATGTCATTTCAGAATGTGTCAGCATTCAATGGGCACACATACGATGGTATTAAGAGCTTAACACACCCCTATTGCACTGAGGTGTTTCCTTTATTCTAATAATATTGCAAATATCTTCCTTTACTGCTTTGTTATTGACTCACACGTCTAATCCTTATCCTCATTTTCCTAGCAAGTCCCTCTCACATTGGCTATAGGTCTTGTGTGTCTAACTGCTCACTCCCCTCGCAACCCTGACGCTGTTTTTGCCAGTACATCTTCACACTTCCAGATGTCTGTTTTTCAGTCTGAGTTCATTGATCATCAGCTGCAGGTGCGAAAACTAACCTAAGCAAACGATGGTGGAGTTGTCCCTTTTGGTGGTGCTACACAATTGCTCTGTGTGTGTTTGGTATCACAATTCTACAGACAGATGTGGTCTCTTGGTTGACCTTATCTGCCTTTCAGTTCAAGGTTTTTTTCTTGGGGTATTTTGGACTCCCAGTCCTTATCTACAGGGTCCAACATCTTTGCACCTCTATCAACAATTTCCTTTAGGGTTTTGGAGTTGTTTGTTTGTTTGTTTTTTTCTCCCAGATTCCTCTTGAAATCAAAATTCACATCTTTGTTCAGTTCTCCTCATGCACCTCTCTATTTTTTTAATCTGAGGTTGTTTCCCTTCAAAGTTGCAATGTTGTCTGTTCAGCCGCATATCACTCACATACATTGTTATGGTTTTGATTTCCTTTTGCAGTTCTCTCTCATCTTTCATTTTCACATGGCACAAAGTACTTCTGAAATTTTAGTAAGATACTTTCACAGCCTCCTCTTCCTCAATGAACCGAAAACCCATAAGCACATCAAAACCTTCTATAGTCAGGAAAAAATATCATTTTCCTGATGGCCTTAATTTTCACATTTGCCTTCATTTTCCCTGGCACCAGCTGTTTTCAGAGGCAAAGGGAAGCACTGCTTCAATTTCTTCATGTTGCATCCCACAGTCTGTGTCAGCCCTTCTGGATTTTTTGTTGTTTTTCCATTTTCCCCTTGATTCTACTGTTTTGGGGTTTTTTCTTTTTTATTTCTATTTGCCTCAGGTACTCTACAGTGTTCAGTAATCAACAGGGGCTCACAATATTTGAGTAACAACACAGGTCCAGTAACTCCTCTGCTTAACAGGACACATGTTACTTCCCCATGTTTCCAAACCTTATAGAAAAGATTATTTAAAGCTCAAACTCACGCTTCCTCATTTATGGGGATTTGGGAGTATAAGCTATGAAAAAAATTATCCCTTCTCACTATAGATAGCTTTTGTATGTACAATGCTTTACAAACTGCCTGGCTCTGGCTTACACTTGTGGAAAGACAATCCATCTGCTTTATAGCTACCAACAGTTTAATCACGGTGTCCGAGCACTTGAGTATCCACAGAGAGAAGGTCCTTGGATGGGTTTTGAATAGGGATGGGATGCTTTCTTGCAACCCAAGCTTAGCCTTATTTGAGAGAGACAAGAGCAAGATTTGGTTAGAGAACACAACAGCAAAACTCATCCTTTGTGAGGAGCAGGTTGCAATGAGCTATGGCACGTGGAGTTTGCAAGGACTGTACCCTAATCTAAACCCAGGTTTGTTTAAGGGCTGTACTGCAAAGTGGAGGGAGACATTTCCCATCACCACAGTGATGAGCAGAAAATGAGAAAAGACATGGCACAACTCAGATGGATGGAGAGCAGATGTTGCCGGTGGAAAAATAGGGATAGTTTCTTGTCCCTGTTTTTTCTGGACATAGCTACACAAAACATCATATTCAATGATAGATACCAATTAGAATATATTTGGTGCTTCTGCTCTCCTCATCCTATCCTTGTGACACTGACTATGTGAAATGATCCATGTTAAATACAATCATTTTTGGAAGGGTTATTTTTAAACCCAGATCCTAGAGTATAGTTCAGTATAGACCAAAACTTCTGCCCCAAGCACTGGTTGTAGAAAATCTGAGGGCACAGCAAATAGTACTAGAAATAGGCACCTGGAGACCAGGAGAATTAGGCAGCAGAGCAAGATTTTCCCAGTCAGCTTTGCCATTAGATATATTGTGGTATGTATACACCCTAAAAAACTCAACCAGCCCTGTCCAGGTCAGAAAGTGCACCGTGCATCTACTCCCCAGCTTTCCATGCCAGGTCAGTTTTTGCCCATGAGAAACATCCATAAGTTTTGGGGTTGTTTTCAATCTGTGTTCAACTGATATAGTAATCACAAATACTCACATATCTTAGAATGCCTCTATTTATCCAGACTAAAATACTAAATATCCAACCAATAGATCAGTATATGACAAAGCAGATTCCAAGCGCTGGGCGTTGTGACAGGCAAGGTTTGAGACTGCCTGTGCTGTCTGTGGCTTTTGGTGGAGTCATGCTGTTAAATACCACGAGATGAACCAAATCAAAGTCACTACATTTTTGATAGATACTGTTTTAAACCATGTTTGGAGGCACAACTGGGTAAATATTAAGTGTTTAAAATACGTTATATCCTCATAGTGACTGTTTTCTCCATGCCTTTGTTGCATGCTTGCTAAGGGGGTGCAGAGGTCAGGTGCTAAACCAGGAAAGTCATGTTGGCTCCCAAGTATAACAGAAAGGAACATCATAATTGCTGCTCTGTTCGCTAATGTTCTGACCAGATCAAGGTAAAGGCCTGGCACATATGGTGTGGACTGACCTTGAAACATCCCATGCCAAGGCATGTTTGCAAAGAGACCCCTTTAAACTCCTGGGTATTAACTGTTCAGTCTAATCACTCAGTCTTTTGGTTTTAAAGACTACAATGCATTTGCTTTCCTCTATCAAAAGCAAACATGGAAATACAATCCCTTATAAATAATCAGTACTCATCATCTTTTAACATTGAAATACATGAGCATTTGTATTTCTCCACCTCTCCTTACATCCTCTTGGGTTTGAACATCTCAAGAGCAAATAGGGGAGTAGCATGTGTTGTACTACTCCTGGTGCTGTAGGACAGACAAGGTAAAATGAATGGTTTTAACCCCAGAATTACACTCTTCCTGGACTGAAATCAGAATTAAACTTGGATTAAGTTTAAGAAGTTATAAATGGTCACTCTTGGTGTCAGGATATACCAAAGGTGTGGTGACTGTTTTAAATCAACTAACTTAGTGCAAAGAGTTTGAAAGTATCCCTGAAACCTCCCCAGCTTTTTGTACACCTGAAGAGGTATCCCAGATGAAGTGAGCTAGTCCTCCAGCTAATTTTTTTGGTGCCCTTCCAAGCTATACATACAGAAACCCATGAAACTGTGTGCTGCTACTCTTAACACTCAAATGTGGCAGTGCAATTAACTGTAATTGCTGGGAAACAGACTCAGTCTGCTATCTGCCACGTTTTAAAGTAACGATCCAATATCTTCCATCTGTCTTCATTAGAACACTCTTTAGACTGACACCAGAATGGCAGTCAAAAATATGCATTCATCTCCTTTGAGTGAGTTAGGTGTAATGCTCAAGTTACCTATCAACAGCTGCTGCAGAGCGAGCTCCCGGGTAGAAATGCAGGCTGCAGTCAGCTCCCTCCGAAACAATGCAAACAATAGCAGCTTCCCCGGACGGCTGCTGCTGCTTGAAATCATGCACAGCTCAGCGCACTCCACCCAGAAGTCTACCAGCTCGCTCGCACTGAAAAGCCAGACCCCAAGCGCTTTGATTAAGCTTCGCAAAAATCTCCTGCCTGGGAAAGAAAAAAAAAGCAAGTTTTCTGCCCCCCAAAACAGATAGACAAAGCAAACAAGCGGAAGGAAAGCGTAAATCTTACCCTGGAAGGCTTGTAAAAGTCACAGCAACAAAGTTGCTGCCCTCCATAGCACTCCAGTACACTGCTCTCTTCTCATTTACCCCTCCCAAGACCGACGGCTCCGCTCGCAGTCGCGGTGCCAGGACATTCATCTAAGAAGGCGAAGCTCCTTCGCGCTGGGGAATGGGCATTGCCTGCTTGTCTCCGAGAGCCTTAAAATGCTCTACCAATACACTCTGACATGCAATGTCCTGCTCACTATAAGTTCTCTACTTCTTACTTCAGTTACTGGGCTTGGCGCCTTGCCAAACTCTTCCTTTTTTTTTTTTTTTATTCTGCTTCCTGCAGATAGGGAGAGTACAGTAGCTCCCTTAAAAATAAAATGCTTTGGCACAACAAGCTGAGAAAGAATAAAGCAGAAAAGCAGAGCACCAAGGCTTGGGGCACCCCAATTAATTCTGGAGGCAAGTGTTGCTCACCTTACCTACCTCCTGCTGACGTGGAAGCTTTCAGAAGGAAATCAAGTGAGTAAAAGAGACTAACATATCATATTGCTTTAAAAAAGAATGAACTTGATAACGGATCCATTTCCCAGCAGCAGCCCCTCTCTCAGCATCTGTAATGCTGGAATCGGTTGGGACTCCTTAAATCCAAAGACACTGTCCTAGGAAGCTGATCCCAAGGCTCCACCTCACCCACTTTCCAATAGTTCTGAGTAGCAAAAACTCTGCAGAGAAAGACCTCATAGAGCACAATTGCATAACTCAACCACAGAGCTTCCTCCAGCCAGCCGGAGGGTTGCTTCGGTGCTGAAACATCAGAGCTGGCTCATCCCTCAGAGCATGACCTCTCCTTGGCCTTGGAGACATCAGCCTGGCCTCACTGCTGACGAAGGGTGTCTTCCTCACCGAAACCCCTCAGTGCTCTCACAAGCCTCCCAACTGTCTCACTTCCCTTCAACAAACCAAACACTTCTTTTTCCAAACTGTGGGACCCTTCACAATACAGTGGCCTCTTATATGCCAGTCCCCTGGCATTTTAACTACCAGGTACACCACTAGCCTAGAAACTGGGCCAGCTTTAATCCACATCCTGCTTCCCTATACCAACGAACTGCAATAGTTCTAAGATCACCAAATTCTTTCCCTAAACTGCATTGATGGTAATGCCAGCCAGGAACATGCCAGTTTATCGCAGACAGCACAAGAAAGTTTAGCACAAAATATTGCTATATGTATTTATCTGCTTTTTTTTTCCTTCCTCTTTTGTATTTTCCCACTGGATTTATGTGAACACTGTTAGAATCAGCTTCACACCTACAAACACTTAGAAGCATTAATCAACTGATTAATTATGGCAACATAGGAGTCAAGGATTTGATCAAGAGTATTTTCTAGAAGCTGACATTTTCCAAAGTCATGTCAAGAGAAAAGCTATGAAGGACCCTGGATGTTGCAATGACAGCACTTCAGTGGTCATGAAGGCTGGAGTGTAGAGCGGCAATGAAGAAGACCTTAGAGCACCATAAGCAATTTCTGAAGGAAGAACAACTGGCTATACCCCTTTGTAATGACCCCAGAGTCATTCTCTCAAGCTACACCTATTTGAGAACAACATTCACTAAAATAGTTTCCTAATTCCAACACAAATCATCCATACAAACAGCCAACATGGTACATAACACATAAAATTGTCAAGGACTAAAATTGTCAAGACCCAGGTCATTTTCAGATGATTTTGAACTGGAAAGCATCCAAATTGAGAAAGAATTTACCCTGCAGTGTCCATTTATCCTGTTCTTGCCACCCACCTGCATTTCAACAGCAACAGCCACAAGTATCACCATCTTTTTTTTTTTTTCCCTGCAGCCAAAGCTGGAAGGAT
The DNA here is from genome assembly GCA_013401255.1 of Urocolius indicus. Lineage (NCBI taxonomy): Eukaryota > Metazoa > Chordata > Aves > Coliiformes > Coliidae > Urocolius > Urocolius indicus. The sequence continues at coordinate 13,254 of WBNH01002116.1, read as the reverse complement.
CTGGGTTAATTTTGGTCCTTCCACATATTTGGAGAACCCTTAATTCTTACTTCATTGTGGAGTTTTCCTCCTTCATAGGAATTTCTTCTGCTTTTCATTCACCCCCATTTTAACATGTTAGCTAGTGATGATTCATTCCATACTACTCCCACAGCCTTTACTGCTGTCTTTATACCTGTTTATTGCCACTTTGACCATGGCCAAGGTAATTTTATCCTTCCTAGAGTTTGATTCTCCTTTTTTTCTTTGGCAAAAGAGTGGACCTGACCTTGGGGCTTGGCTAGACTTTAAAATCCTTAAAATTGGGTAGCCTCTTTTGCTAATGATTTTTCTTGGCACCGAAATCCACTTCACATACTTTAACGATGGCTTTTTACCTCAGATATACTTTCCCAATGGACTTCAATGAACCTGCTCACTTATAGAAGCTCAGCACATGGGAACACACAAGAGCTGGAGTGACTCTGTTATGAACTTAGCACTAAGGTCTCTTGACATTGCCTTGCACTCTAGTCCCTGGATAGCATCTTCCCAGTTTGTGAACATATCAGGGAAGGCCACGGCCTGCAACGTCAATTACTCACATTTCAGTGCCCTTGTAAATGGTGTACATATGTCACAACTCCTAATGCAGTCAGTATGGTTTGGGCAAAGATCCTGCTGGCCAGCTGCAGGAAGGCAGCAGTGAGTTTGCCGTGACCCGTAGCTGTGGGAAGAAGTTCAGTCTCTTGCTTCCAGTAAACAAGTTGCTTTCTTTGCCAGACACCTACCTCAAAACCATGGTGCTTCACCTTTGAATTCTTCACCTTCCCAACTGCCCACTAGACACAAAGCCCTTGCTTAGAGTGGAATGGATTTTAATGTGTGACATTATGACTTTATCCTAGGGCTGTATCTGAAAGAACAACTTCCTGATACTCACTCTCTGCTGTATTTCAGCTATGATCAAGATGCAAAACTGAAGACTTACTGGTGTTTAAGGGATGCCCTCAGCCCATCCTCCAGACCAGATTGTCTTCTCTTCCAACCAGCAAGGCTGAGAGAGCAGAGAATCCTCTCTGGAACACACAAGACCCAAACATTCCTGGTGACCTAGTAAGGCTTTAAATGGCTTAATATATCCTCAAGTTAACTAGAGAGGATAATAGAGGATAGGAGAGAAACAGGAAAGAAACACACACTGGAATATCCCACATTGTAGGCTTAAACCAAATTACAATCTTTGCGAGAAGCCCTCCCTATGACAATGCTATTTCAAAAATTACTGTCAACCCAAATGCTTCACCATCTATCCCATACAGCTTGAAGGGGGCACTGATGACCTTTGGTTTCCCTTACTGCCTTGTAACTGCAGTCTGACACTCCTGAACTGTGAGGATCTTGACTGCTTCACCATGGCTGTCAATTAAGCCAAGATGGGCTGCCCTCACAGCCAGAACCAGCACAATGTCCAGGGATCATTTCCACCCAGATAACCTCACGTCTAGCTCCCAAAACAACACAAGTGCATTGCTCATACTAGCCATGGGAGTCACAGCTCCAGAAAATCCTTTCTACACGTTGCTGAAGGGTTTCTTCTCAAATCCTCAAGGGTCAGCCTTAGACCACTGAATCTCCTCCCACGGCTTCCCTTATCCCAACTTTTCTCCTTTCTCCTGACTTGTCCTGGTCAGTGAGGAGCTCCTTGTGCAGGGGAAGGCTAAGGAGCATAATTCACTTTAGGGACCACCGACACATCCCTTGGTATGACCACTTGCAATGGCTACAATGGTTCTGATGGGCATCTTGTCCCAGCTGCCTTTGCTATGGGAGACATTTTGCATCCTTTTTCTGTTGAGATTCAGTGTAGGATGCATAAGAAACACAGGACTGAAAGAAACAAATTGGGACATTGATGCCTACCTCTTAAATGTCAGAGAGTCGTTTAAAAGATACAGTGTAGGAGGAACTTCCAATTTGCAAATTGCTGTAGTCCAGGAAACACAGCACAATCACAAAATTAATAATGAAAGGCCAAAGGTCCCCAAATATACTGTATTACAGCTAAGGAAAGATGAAGTCTACTGGCAGTGTCCTTGACCTCTGCAGAAGTGACAGGTGAAACTGCCCAACTGGTGACAGAAAGCACACCGTAAGACTGCAGAGGAAGAGAAAAAGGAATCCCACATGTCCCGGTTATCATGACTAATGTGGGAGGAAAGTGAAATGGAAAAAGGAAGGCAATATCACAAAGTGACCAACCAGTTGCTGTCCTTGCCTGCTGGGAGCTACTCAGCCAAATCCATGCAACTTCTCCTCCAAGAACTGACAACACTTAGTAGTAATAAAATGTAACTCAATTTGAAGGAGCACTCTGGATTCCTATCCATGTGCATCCATCTCCTTGGGTGTGATGTGAACTAGTGTGCAGCTTCAAGTACTGCAGGTTCATACAGAAATGTTGCCATACCTCACCGGCTACTCCAGCAGCTGGGCACTGACAGCATGCTGTGAGGTAGATGCCACGTGGAAATGGTCAGAAAAATAGTTTTAATGGGTGTGCACAGAATAACGTGACTTGTACTTATCAGGATTCAGTGGAGTGGAACTTAGACACTGCAAGGGAGAGATGGGTGCATGGATATAAACCCCCTTCTCGATCAGAGCTCCTTGCCCAGTACTCCAGGCTCCTAAAAAATGATGAAAAAAATGGAGGAACTTGTAAGAAATCCACAGTGGCACAGCCTCTTACCTTCAAAAAGAAACCAGCAACTTTCTCTGTTGAGTACTGATCTCACCTTTCTGGCACCAACACCTGCAAATGTGATACCTGCTGATGTTTTAAAGTGGAAATTAAAATAGTCTGTTTCAGTTGTCCCCTTTGCAGCTTACAGGAGACAGCAGAGCCCAAAACCTTTCAGTCGAAGAGCACTCACCTGGGTTCAGCTGTTCAGATTACACTGAAAGGGGGATAAAGCTGAGCTCAGTTCCTCAGTGATCAAGGCACAAGATCATCTTGTCTCTGAGGTCCAGTCCCTGCCAGATTTGTGATCTTGTGCTTACAAACTTCCTTCTGGCCAAAAATTTCATTGCTGTGGTTGGGAAGGGGCTGTTGTGAGAGGGGAAGTCTCCTGAGTACCTCAAATGTTTACTAGGATCCCATGATAAATCAGGTGATTTGATGGACACAGAAATCAGTGGGCACTGATGGAGATCCACCCATCTCAGGATTACTTTCTTAGGCTATAAATCTGTGCCTCTCCATTTGCCTGTGACACTGCATGTGCCTGACTTCATGGGGAAAGCACTGAGGTTATTCAACCACTGCAGCATCCCCCAGATGTGTCCATGCTGCTTTTAGCATATATTTCCTAATCACCATCAATTAACAACATGGAATCTCAAAGAAGG
>WBNH01002114.1:0-47893 GCA_013401255.1 Urocolius indicus | reverse complement strand
CCCGTCGGCGGTGCGCGGGGCAGCCCTGGCCCGGCGCGCCTCCCCCCCGCAGCGCCCGCCGCCTTCGGCCGGCCGCGCTCACGGCAGGTGTAAGGGAATCCCAGCGTGCGGCTCCCCGCCGCCGGCACCCGGGGTTATTCTCCCCGTGGGCCGGCAGGCAAACAGGCTCTACCCGCCAGCCGTCTCCCTTATTTTAGGAACCGGCTTTTCCGGCAGCTCCGCTTGGTTTGAAAAGGCGGCTTGTGACGCTCGTTTTGTGACAGCCTCTCGCCTCCCGGAATCGTCGCCTGTTCCCCGCGGCCGTGCGAGCCACTTCGCAGTTGGCTTGTGGCGGGGTGGCAGCTGCCAGAGAGGTGCCGGCGGAGGGGCCGGGTGTTTGCGTGGCTCGGGGAGCGCTTCGCCGTTGGCGCGCGGTTGGAGGATGCACAGAGGAGGGTTGAGTCACCGTGGAGCCGGCCGTGGGAAGGCAGCGCTCCACATCCCGCGCCGCAAGAGAGCGGTGTGGGTGTCGTGTAGGAGGCGGTGACGGACACCGGGGAAACCGTCTGCCCTCGGTGTTTTTAACTGGGCGTCTCTTTCCAAGCGTGCTGCCTGTGTTCACACCTCTGTGAAAGGGTGTTTTATTGGAAACGCTGGCGTGGCTTTCCGTGCTGCCGTGAAAGTAGGAGTCACCACAGAAAAGAAAGTGCATTGGTGCGCATACTGCAAACTTTTTCAGCGTAATGCGTGCTTCAAATAGTTCCTTGCTCATAGACTCTGAGCAGGTGAAGATCGCTCTTGGTATGTTTGGAGCTTCATGTTTACAGGCAAGAGCTTCCTTCCTGAAGTTTGATGGGAAGCTCTGCTAACAAGCAGGGAAACTTAGTACGGGTCTAATTAAATATTGGCAGCATGAAACTGGGTGTTTATTGATTCTGAGAAATAACAGACCGTGAGGGAAGGCTTCTGTGATGTAGGAAAAAAGCTTGATACAGTGCCAGAGGAACTTTGCCCCCAAGTATAATTTCAGCTAAGCACTTCCTATAAAGATCTAAATTTAATGCAAGAGTTTTTGTGCCTTAGAAACAGCCATCTTCTCTGGAAAGTTTAAAAAAATAACTGTTGCCTAGTGAGTCTGAAAAATTACAGGATTACAGCGGATTTAATTGCCCACAAAGGTGAAACAGACTTCTTCCTGCCCCAAAACCAGAGAAATGTCCAGATGTTTAAACGTGTTAATCTTTTAATTGGTGCAAATAAATAAGCTTTTAAGAGTCCAACTCGTATTAAAAGGCCTGTAGACCATTTATAAAAGCACTGATTGTGTGCACAACCTCATACATACCTTTTTGACTTACATTCTGCTGTTGGCAAATTATAAAAAAGACTTAGAAGGCACTTTGGTGTTAATAGTGAGCCTTATCTTGCTGTCAAATTCATCTTTTCACATCTCCGGGGCAGTAATTTGAAGGGCAAGGAACCTCATCTCAACCCTTGTGCATCGTTAATGCAACTGGAAAAAACCTCTACCTTCCAGTCACTGAAATGTAGTTTCTTGTATATGTTTATAATTTGATTGTAGGTAGTGCCATCCTTTCTATCTGGACGACTAGTCGTTACTGCTGATATAACTTGAGTTATGAAAGTATGTTTAAAAAAATAAAGCATTTCTTTATTACATTAAGTAATTTGTTTGTAACTGATGAACATCAAGCTGCAAAGGAGGAAGATAAAAGCTACAAAGATACTGCTTATAGTTTTAGTCGCTTGGTTGAAATTCTGATTGCTGAAGTTTTAGAACTTCGGATGTTTCTTTTTTATACTTCTTCTGTTGCTTGATCACCTTTTTTATTTCTTCCACAGTTATAATTTCTGTTGTTAAAAGCATCTTCATGGTGACTTTGATATACTTTCAAAATAGAAAGTATTTTGTACTCTTTACTACTGAGCATTGCTCATTAAGTTTTGAATATCTCTATGCTGTCTTCAACTAGGTCCTTGGTTTAGGTCCTTTCCCTGCAAGTTGTTTCTAAATTTTAAGTATGTTTTCCGTCTCTGGGATCCATGAGTTCTGTACATTTACATGGTAAAATCCCATTTCGTTACTTTTTGCTTCTTTCTTACTTCTTGCCGCGGATCAGTTTGATGCATTGTTCATTGTGCTGATCTAGAAAAAGGTAGTCTTTCCCAAAGGACATCTCTGTGGAATGTCCAAGGCACAGCTTTCCTGCTTAGATATTTAGATTTTTATCAAGGTTTTCTTTAGAGGGCTTTCTTGTCTTTATTGTGTTCAGCTCTGAAGGCTCTTTGTGGCTGTTGTGTCCCCTCCATTGTTCATCTACTAGTGGGACAGTGGCTGTTGCCTCTGGTCTGTTAAAGCAGAGCTTGCTTCTTATATTTGCAAGATACTGAAACTTGAAAAAAAAAAAAACCACACTTTTTGTAAGGAGAAGGCATTTATTTTCCGCTGATGGAAAACATTACTTTGACCTTCTGAGCTTTCTTCCTATAGCTTGTGCTTTGTAGTGAAGGATTCATCTGTTGGGCCAATGTGAGTACTGTTCACATTATATTTTGTCTTCTTTCTTTGTGTTTAACTGTTTATCCACAGCTATTGGCAGTTGTGCTGTGTTTGGGTGGTAAGAGCCTATTGCTCTGTTTCTAACAATACTTGAGTTCTTGGTCTTGAGATCTTGGGGTCTAGGAGAACAACAAGGCTTTGCATGCATTTCTGTAGCTTGGTAGTTCGGTTGTCTTCCCTCTTACTCCAGGCTCGGGAGCACAGATATTTACTTGTCTGGGACGCATCGCATCTCATGCCTTACCTATAATTTTCTTTTTACATTTATAATTGCAGGGCTCTCTAGATGGTGTATTTTCTGGGATGGATGCTGAGCTGCAGCTGTGCTCGTGTGTGCCACCTGTGAGGTCAAAGGGAGCATGTGTGCCTCTTCCCGGGCACAAGGCCTGCTTGCATGGAACTGATGGCACAATGAGAAGGAAAGGTTTTATGCCCCATGAAGTCAGGAGTCATTTTGTTTTACAGAGTCATAAAACAGCGTCACACTTTTTTAGCAGTAAACAATATTAACTGTTCTATATTGCACTGTTCTCTGTTTCTAGTACTGAGAGTTGTTTGATAACAAGGGCCTTGGTCTTTCTGTCCTTTCATTCTTGCATCTTCTTTGTTGTTTCAGGACCTTACTCTGTTTGGATAATAGCACTCTTCTGTAGTATGTAAATCCATGCAGGAAAACTATCTCGCACCGTATTTTTCCAGACTGTCTCAAGGCTTAATGTACTTCTTCAATGGTTTAATGTATTCTGAATTTAAAACTGCTGAGAAGAGTATCATAACTGAATGGAGTGTAGCTGTAGACAGATAAATGACTATGCAGAAATGACACGGTAGCGATCCATATTTGTACTCCATCATTTTAATGCATTAGCTCAACTCATTCAGTATATAATTTTCCATTCCTTTTCAGAAAACGAGCTGCCACCATTGTTGTTCTTTGCATTGTTAATGACATTTCTTTACATTAGCTTGCAGTTTTGAGAAAATGTGGAGAACAACATGAGGAGCTTTAACGTGTTGCTTCTCCAACTCTAGTGCTAGTAGCAGAAACATACCTGCCAAATAAACAAATATAACTAACAACTAGCAAAGAAATGCACTGAGTGAAAGACTAATTTTGCACCAGTCTTTCCATTCTGGCCTTTAAGGGCCAAATGTTAATTTTGTAAAAATGCATATACAGAAGCCTGTGTGAAAATTTATTTTTCCTATGGGATTTATAAGTCATTCTTTTGCTCCTGGGTGTAGTCCAGCTGAAAACATCATTACATCATGTCAAGTCTCCATAGTTCGCAAAGTTTGAGCTGTTCAATGTGTTGTGATTTATTTTGGTTTGTTTTTTCCTTTTTTTAGTGGAATGTGATCTACCAGTGGGCAGGGAGCCTGGCTTAAATATATATGTGAATGTATTTGATCATGCAATGATCAATTAATAAAGAATATTCCCAATCTGCCGTTCTTTATTTGACTGGTGAAGGATGTTTAACTGGTTATTACAGCCTTGCAAGATAATTGCATTTATGGTCTCAATTTCCTTAAGATTCTTCTAAATTTGTATGACTTTTTTAGATTCTTCTCAATTTTCTTCTAAATTTGTATTAATTTTTTCTTACTAGTCAGTATTACTTTGCAAATGGATGCTATGGAGTGTTTCTTCTCATCTGGAAAGTCACTTAATGGCCTCTTTCCTTCCCACCCTTCTTCTCGGCGCATGCCACTCACCAGAAAATGCCACCTATTTATACTGAGCTTTCTAAATCTAGCTTGTAATTATGCTTTCTGTTTTAAAGAGAGCACTTTGTTTTTTGAAAGGTTAAAAAATTTTACCAGGTAGTGTTTAATAATTTCTCTCTTGTAGATTACAAGTATTAAACGTGCCATGCGGTGCGTTTCAGTGTGATTAGAGCATGTCTGAAGTGTTTCATAAGCCAAATACCATGTAGTAATAACACCGTACTTTTAATATAAGAGCTTTCATCTGAAGGTTGTAATAATCTTCAATTTGTTGTGCCAGAACTTAATATGCAAATCTCATTGTGAAATGCAGTCAGCTCTGGGGTGAAATGTGATGGGTGATTAACAATGCACAGTAGTGCTGTAAAAGAAGTTACAAGGTGAAGAAAAAAGTGTGTTGTCACAAAAGATTCTTGGTTTTGGGATGAAATGATTCATTAGGTGTGCTGGAAGCATATGCTCAGGTATTGAAAAGGTGGAAGGATGTGCTGCCCATTTAAAGAGACAGTTGTACCATCTCTTACTGCTGTTGCCCAGACTACCAAGTTTTGTTCAAGTTTTCCCTCTCCTCTTGTGTCTTTCTGCCCAAGACTACGTAAAGACACATTCTTTGGTTTCTGGAGCTTAAGAGCGGAACAAAAAACTTCAATTTATTGTAAAGCATTAGTAAAGAAGTGCATATTCATTAATTCTGACACTTTTTCTCAATTTCAAAACATCCCATTTCTCCTTGTGTGTGTTACGTACTGGGACAGATAGGGATCCAAGTTCTCAGGTTTTTTAGAACAGAACCACCATAGTTAACTGCCATACAAAAGCAAAAGTTTATCATGTTTCAGATTTCCAAACTATTTTTTAAAAATTCATCTGAATAATAGATTCTTATATTGTGAAAATTCAGCACCTTTATGGAAGAAAGCTTTGACACCCAGCCTCTTCATCTTCCCTTATGTAGATGTATGCGCATATACGTTTTCTTTGCATTCTTTGTTGTCACACAAAAAGGATTCACAAGTGCGCTTTACCTCCGGACTGCATGATTGTTGGTTTATGGATTGTGTGGAAAAGCACTTCAGACGTATATAAATCAAAGAAAACTGTTTGTAACAGTAGTTGCAATATTCTAACTGTTCCTCTGACTGTCAGTGTACATAATCCACATCCTTTATTGATGGAGTTACTGAGCTTCTGCTCCAGAGCTCTCCTGCAGGGTGTGTGTTTCCTCAGGGCAATGCTTCAGAGATCACAGCAGGGAGCTCCTGCTGTGAGCAGGACCAGCTCAGAGGTCAGAAGCAGGCTGCTCTCACGCTGGAAAAGCTTTTCCTTATGTCCAGTGGGAACCTCTTGTTTCAGTTTTTGTGTCTTGTCCTCCCACAGTGTGCTGCTGGGAGCAGCCTGGCTTCCTCTTTTTGATCTCCTCCTTTGCTGTCTCTGCTTCAGGCTGAGCCAGCCCTGTTCCCGCAGCCTCTCCCCAGAGGGCAGGTGCTCCAGCTGTCTTGGTGGCCTTTTGCTGAGTGCACCCTGGTTTATCAATGTCCTCTCTGATCTGGGAGAGCCAAAACTTGATGCAGTGTCTTGATGTGGTCCAGTGGGTGCTGGTGAGTGGGGAATGATCACTTCCCTTGGTCAGTTGGCTGGGCTGCTATTCATACAATCCAGGGGGCCAGGGCATGCTGCTGGCTCCTTCAGCTTGCCATCTGAGGTAAGCCTCACGTCCTTTTCAGCAAAGGCCTGTGTTGCTGCGAGGGATTTTCCTTCACAAGCACAGGACTCTGCATTTATCCCTTTTGAATTACGTGAGGTTCCCCTTGTCCCATTCCTCCAGCACAGCTGTGTCCCCCTGAATGGCAGCCCTGTCCTCCAGCGTATCGGCTGGTCCTCCCAGTTTGGTGTCCTGTGAAAACTTGATGAGGGTGCACCTGTGGTCCGTGGTGGGAAGTGCCTTGTTTACTGTGTGGATGACCTGGAGGAGAAGTACTTCAATTTGTGCCTTCACTGTGATGTGCTTTGCAAGTGCATTGTATTCTTTTCTTACACCTTTTTTTTTTTGCCTCTCTTACAATTAACTTGGAGAGCTAATGTCACCTTGTTATTGTTTTTGCATGCTGTAGTTGAAGGAAGCTATATAGTATTTTCTTCGGAAGCATAAACCTGTTAAAATAAAAAAGATGTGGGAGTAGGAAAAAACAGGTTGTGTTCATCACCTAACTGATTATCCCAGACACAGCTGGAATGAGGAGAAATAGTTCTCTCCTTCATGTACTGTCGCCAGCCCCTTTGGCCGGGCTTCTGAGCCTTTCTAAAATGAACTGAATCTCACTGGGAATTAAATCCTTAATCAGTAAACTTGATCTTTTTTTTTTTTTCATTTGATTAATAATAAAAGGCTTTCTGAAAGTTGGAAACAGAACATTCTTTACAAAACAAAGTAGGAAAATACACTTAATCTTCAAAGTATGGACAAGTCTGTGTGTTGCAGATATCTCATAGAAGGTTACATAGCTGATTTGTCTGAAAAAAAAAGAGAGAATATACTTGAGAAAATGAAATTCTAACACAAATAAGATTTTGGAGCTACCAAGATCTAGAAACTAAAACTTTATCTACTTCGGTCTCCCTATCTGTAGATTTCTGTCTCTATATTAAAAATTCTGTATCTTTAGTCTCCCTGTATTAAATTAGAAAATCCATCATAACATTACAAGTATTTCCAGATGGGCTAAAGTACTGTAGTAGCATTACTTCATCTCATTTGCAATTCTCGTAATAGAATTAGATAATGAACTTCTATTCTTTATCAAAACTAGAATTGCATATCAGTAGTGAGATAACTTCTGATGTTTGCTTCGAGAATACTAGTTCTTCTGCCTCTGGCCAAGCACTGGATTGTAGAGATGAGTAAGAGAAATAAAATTTAAGTCCAAGTTAGAGTTTAATAAGGTTTATAAGCTGCAACCCATCTATCCAGATTCTGAATCAAGAATTATCTCAAATTGATTTACTTATTTTCTTTAAGTCTATATTTTCAATTGAATAGTGTTGTTTTGATTGCCAGCATTTTTGTAGATGATTACTTGTACAGGTTGTCTTAGTGATTAACATGGTTTAACTTTACCACAGCCTTGAGACTTGATTTTTTTTTTTTTGTTTTGTTTTCCAAATCAAAGGAGTGTACCTGCTTTTGTGTCTATCCCCAGAGTCTTCACTCTTTACTTTTCTGTCTTTCAAATATTGAAAGGCTTATTCAGGTTGTAGACAAGTTATCAAGAAAGTAGTGTGGTACTAGTTTGCTACTTCTGAAACTGTTAGATTGTAATTTGTAGTGTGTTTTTGATTTGATGTAGAGACCTAATTTAGCATCAAAATGAGTGATATAAAGTCAGAGTTTAGCCTAATCATTTGTTTTTGTGTTGAGAGTTCACAAGAGGAAGTCGTTTAAACATTTGGCCTTTGCTTCTGGTGTATGCTTGTTCTTTGATTCATGGAGGCTTTTGAATAAAAGCTTTTGTTGAGGTGTTGCACTGAAAATTCTATAATTGTTTGTCAGCTTGTTCATTTTATTACTCTTCTGTAGGGACAATACTTCTGTATTTCAGCAAGTAGAAGAGAGACTTTTGCATAGGATAGGTACCATGCTTTATTAAATGCAGTCTTGCAGACACTCATTTTTTCCTCCTCCCTTTATTTCAGACTCCAGGTAGAGGTGGATCTCAGAGCTCAGATTCGGATTCATCTGCCACACCAGGAAATGCTGTGGATGTGAACAATGAAGGCTCCTCTGAGGTACTGTTCACTGTACATGAGACTAGAGTCATCAGCCTTGAGTGCTGTTTCTCTGGTGCGTGAAGCTGTTGAAAGTAGTTTTTGCTGCCTACATGAATAACAGCTATACTAAGTAAATACTCAAAGTGTGATCTTCTAAGAATCGGTTGTTATTTAACTAAAAAGAGGAAGGCTAGGCCATATTTATGTGTGACTGTTAATTAGGCTTATCTATCTAAATGGTCACAAGCAATCCTTCCTGTAATCCTAGAGATGAATTATTAAAATTAAAAGCAATGAGACATAAGCTTAAAAGTCCCTGTTAATAAATGTTTTATAAGAGTTCTGAAAAACAAGGCCTAACGTTTCATTAGGTCTGTACTCCCTTTTTGCTTTTCTTTTGCTAAACTATAATGTATACTGGAAACCTCCTTCTCTTTGTGAAATATCAAACGTCTTCACCTTTGTTTGGTGTTGGTATATAAACTGACCACTTGTAAATCCTATCCATTTTTACATGCTGTATGCCATACTTAAACAGCAGAAATAAGTTGTTATTCTTGCTTCAGTCTCATATTACAATGTCTTTGGATTTACAGTGTTGTCAAATATTAACTCTGAAAAATGCAAACTGACTTCACTGGCTGTTGAAGCTAGTTAGTGGTAATGTAACCTGATTACCTAGCTTGAAAATGTTTCAAGCTTAGCATACAAATGCAGTGCAAGGTTAATTACTCCTATTACAGAATTATATGGAGCAAAGTACCCTTCCATACACTGAATATAGTATGGTGATTCAAATACTCCTGTGTCTGCTATGAAAAGAGATCAGACAAACTTTCACTGTTTTGTTCAAAATCCTAATTGCCTTCTATCTGTGCATCTTCTTATTTTAGGATGCGTTATTACAGTCAGTGTAATCAGATAGTCTTCAATATTTCGCTGCATGTTAAACATTTGTGAGTCCAAATCTGTTTTATATGCTTACACTGTCCTTGAAGCAAATGAATATTCTTAAATTTCAGACTAAAATCTCATTACTTCATTAAGGCATAAAAATATCCAATGACATAATTGCTTCTTTCCAAAGTTTGCCTAAAATTGGACAATTCTGTTAACGTGAGTGCAGCGTTACTGACTGTACAGCTGGTAGTTGTCACAAGGTACCTCAGTACTAACATAGGGGTATTTTCTGGACATAGGATGAACTTTCAAAGTGGTGATGTCCCTGCACTGTTGCACCATTGGCCAAAGGCTACCATTGCACTTACGGGTGATACAATGTGAAAAAGTATCTTTTAGTTGTCAATAGTTCCACCATTTGTTGCATTTCTTACAAACGGAGTGCTCTCCTTAGCATATGATTTCAAAATCTGTTTGGAACTGAGCTGGGAAAGTGGTGATGAATTTTTACTCTCTTGAGATTCACGTGTTAGAGCACGCAACTTGAGCCTTTCTGTTGACCTTTCAGCTGACCTGAGGTGTTGTCTCACTGAGAGCTTCTCTCCTGTAGCACTGTAGCCAGACTTTGCAGAATGTTTGCTTTTCGTTTTACCCTTATGTTCCCCCCTGGTTCTCCAGTATTACCTTAAAGTCAGAAATCCAATTGTCTTTGTTGCAGTTTCTTGGTGAGATTTTCTAATTTGTATTGCTGCAAGATTCAAATGGAGAATAATTATGAAATCTGTGCAGATTCTCATGTTTCATACCTCCTCAAGCCTAGTTGAAATCCATCCTGATTTTTAAGAAGTGTGTTATGAAACAAAAGGAGTGGGGAAGTCTGAATTAGAAGTGTTCCTTTCTCAAGGAGAGGTAAAAATCTGTTTTAGTTGCATCTGTGGCCATGTCAGCACTTCAGACCACACGTAGATCTGTATTCAGGTCTAGATACATCTTCTGTTCATTGTGCAGTCTGTCCAAGGAGGAAATGTTTGGGCCTATCCTACTTAGGTCCCAATGCACTTCTGTCTGCAGTAGAGCCTTGCTAAATTCCTTTCTTGCAGTGAGTCCACCAGTGTACTTAATGCTTTCATTAGTGTAATGTGATTGCATTAACTAGACAGATATGCCACAGACATCCTATTTGGAAGGGACCTTAACCTTCCAAGTGTGCATGGAGGGATGTGTTCAGTACTACCTGCCTCAGTAGTGCTCTACTGTGGAGGTGCATGCGTCCTCCAGCCAGCAGTGTGGATGGAGGCCCACAGCAGTTTATTCTCCACTCTGCTTTTCCCAGGTGTATAACCATGTAGCATGTATCTTGCAGATGTAAAGCTGCTCTTCTTCAGAAACCAATCTAACTTTTGGCTTTGTTAAATCTCTGGTGAACATGTTGAGTTTGTTTTTTCTTAAATTCTGCCAAGGAAGATGCATATTCTTCCCTAAGTGCAGACGTGCAGCTCTGCTGGTGCCTAGACCTCTCCTGCTTCTACAAACTTCATTATTAATTTACAGGAGTGTTTTTGCAGTCTCACCAACCTCATCTGCCTCTGAAACATCTGGACACCCTCAAGGGAAACTGCTTGATGGTTCTGATGTGATGCCTCATAATGGTCCATTCACAATTCGCTATGCAACTTATTCATCTGTCCCATGAAGGGGCTACCAAGAGTGTCTGGAAAACACATAGTGGCATGCAGCATGGTTCTAGCTTTTAAAGTGTGTGTTAGCTTTGTTTATTTTTATGCTCGTAATAACTGTTACTTCTATCCTTCTCCGTGGTATTGATAACGTGGTTTGCAAAAACTGGCTTTCCAAAAGGAAAACGTACTTGTAGAGAACTTTCAGTGTAAGAATTTGAACATCATTTGATTCCAAATCTGCTTTTGTTGTCTTTATTAGCTTCTTAAAAACAAATATACATTTCACAGGGCTTCATCTGTCCACTATGTATGAAAGTGTGTGTAACTCCCACTGATCTATCTGAACATTACCAGAATGAGCACATTGGGCCAGAAGGAAGACAGGAGCTTCGTGACCTCCCAGCTGTTACTGTGGGTCTTGTTTATTTTGTTTCAATAGCTTTGGTAATGGGCTGCTTTAAATGAATATAAATCTTTTCTCATGGCTTGGGTGTTGGCTCTTTAAATTGTTTCTTTATATTCCTTGCTGAAACATAATTTCATCTCTTATGCATGATTCCAAAGTATACGTTCAGCAGAAAAATTCATCTATGTCTTGCTTTTTGATTTGCAATTGTCTCTCATGTTAAACATTTGCAGTATTGGGTGACTTGCAGTCACCACTCTGTTCTTTTTGGTGAGTTTTTGCTCCATTTTCTTGTAAGTAAGACTGTTACATTATTTGATTTACTTCATATGAGACTCCGTGCAAATGCAGTATCAGATCTGTTACATCTTTTGTGAAAATGAATGTTTTGAGCTCTTAATAGCTAACTGTTTTTAGAGCAGATTTCAGATGGAGTAAGTAGGATAAGTAGATTGGGTGAAAGATGGAACAAAGGACAGGAATATAAAAAATTAGAAGCTTCTCTTGTTGAACATGTTTAAGACTCTTATGTATTGCAGCAATGTTATAAAAATAATTCTAAACCAAGTTTTTAAATACAGAATTTTACTGGATTTTTTTTCATAGACATTATAAATAGGAATGTGTTTCTAAATTCTTTCAATTGTGGAGTGTGAGACTACACAATTCAAACAAAGTGTGCAATGTTACACTCTTCAATTGGAAAAATTTAGATTCCATAAGGTAACAACCTCCAGCTGTACAAGACTATCATTTTTTTTTCTGCTGTGAAACTTCAGAGAATAGTTTTGACCTCTGGGGCAGGCAGCTTGCCATGCACCAAATGAGTTTGTATGGAGGTGAGGTAGAGTTTTGCATTCTGTCTGCTGATGTTACTTCTGTTGAGTTTTGGAGTCAAAGTGTTTATTCTCAGCTGTGCGAGCGATGTGATTTTATTGTACTTGTTGCTGTGTACTTTTGCTAAGTAGTGCTTTTTTCCTTTCCTATACTCAATGTGTATTTACATTTAATTTTTGAAGGGAAAACTTCAAATGGTGAGATGTTATTACCAGAGATGATGAAAGCCATCAGTACACTGGTTATCCCAGAGGTACATGAGATAATTGAGCAGGATCTGTGGTAATGCACTGCTTTGTTCTGCTCTCCTCGCGTGCTGGGGGACCTCTTCAGAGCCAGTGCAACTGGAGACTGGCTTTTCATTGACTCCTCACTGCCTCCTTTTGAACTGGAGACCATCTGTAGTATGCTGTTCATGGTCAAGTCAGCTTTTTATTTTCTTTATTGTCTGGTCATGATACAAGCGCCTTCCCTGAATAAGCTGTGACTTACCAGTGACAGACTGTGGTATTCCTGATGTGATAGTATCAGTAGATGATATGTGAGCCATCAGAGATTATTTGGTTACTTGAAGAAGTTAGTCTTTCATTTAAGCTGGATTGTGTTTAATATAGTTTCATGGAGCTGACTGTGAATTCTTGCCCACTTTGAGTTTTTGCCTTTCCACCATCAGTTACCTGGCAGTACTTTTTATTTGCCAACAGCTGATTACAACGTTTTAACTTGGTAGAACTTGTTTACTGGGTATGACACATGAAATGCAAATTCTTCCATTTTCTTAGCTGTCACTGTTTTCTGTTGCTAAAGCTGTGTTTCTTAATACGGTAGTTCAGTAAATATCTGGAAGTGGTGAGAAACAAAGAAAGCAAATATATATGGAGGATTGCTTTTTTTTTAAGTTTCACCAGCATGCATAAAAGCATTAAAAATTGGGAAAGTCTGTTGATTGCTGTCATCAAAACTAGTTTGAAATGCCTGACCACTAGGAAGTGTGTGGTTTGCATCTGTTGATGGAAAATAATAGTTTGCATTTGCAACAAACACCTTGTGATCTTGAAACAGCAACACAACCAGGTTGTCACCTTCATTCCATCTTTGCTGTTCCTGGGACAACATTATAGGAATAATATAATGTTACAAATTTCATGTCATGTAGCAGACATATGCAGCACTGGTGAGTTAGGCTTACTTAGACTGGTGTTTGGCTTTCTACTGCTTGTGAATACTGCTGTGAAAAGTTCAAGTACATTTTGTTGGAAACAATGCTGAAGAAGCTCCCAAGTTCTTTTTTCCTTTTTTTCCCAGTGGATTCTGGGAATCTTGGCATCCTGGGATGCCTCAAGAAGAGTGTGGTCAGCATGTTGAGGGAGGTTCTGCTCCCCTTCTACTCTGCCTTGGTGAGGACTCCTCTGGAGAACTGTGTCCAGTTCTGGGCTCCCCAGCTCAAGAGGGACAGGGAACTTCTGGAGAGAGTCCAGCACAGGGCCACCAAGATGATCAGGGGACTGGAGCATCTTCCTTATGAGGAAAGGCTGTGGGAACTGGAGCTGGTCTGGAGGAGACTGAGGGGGGGATCTCATTAAAATTTATAAGTATCTAAATGGTGGATGTCAGGAGGTTTGAACATCACTTTTTTCTATTGTACCTAGCAATAGGACAAGGGGTAATAGCACGAAGCTGGAACACAAGAAGTTCCATTTAAACATAAGGAAGAACTGTTCAGATGAGGGAGCCCTTGCACAGGCTGCTCAAGGAGGGTGTGAAGTCTCCACTCTTGGAGATCTTCAAGACCTGCCTGGATGCTTTCCTGTGTGACCTGATCTAGGTGGACCTACATCGGCGGAGGGGTTGGACTAGATGATCTCTAAAGGTCTCATCCAACCCCTACCATTCTATGACTCTATGATTCTATAATTCTCCTTGAACATGGAGATAACACATACTTTGAAAAACTTTCCTCTGTCCCCCAAGCACAGAAAAACCTTACTTTAAAAGACAAAGACATTTTTGGCTGCAGGAACAACCACCAAAATGTTGACTGTCTCTGTCTCTGTTGAATATCTCTGTCCATATATAGCCAGCTCTTTTTCTGGGAAAACATCAATTCTACAGTCTCGTTTAAAATAAACTATAGTGAGAAAACTTTTTTTGTTTTTGTCCAGAAAGTTAAATACTTACTTGTAAAATTGAAATGGGCTGCAGGTCTTAATTATATAAAACATGACCTTTTAACCTACTTTTCTGATTATTAGAGATTTTAACTGAGGAAGCCACGGTCATCTTGCTGTTTGTGTAAAGACTGAGGAAAAAGCTTTTTCAGGTGTAAGTCATGGAAATAAAGTCAAATGTATTTTCCTTTTAACAATATATAAAGGCAATGACCTAATTTATTTATTCTTCAGCTTAAAACATCTCATAGTTTTTTTTTTTTTATTGGTATGTAAGACTTCTGAAATAAATTATGAAATGTGGTCTTGCCCTTGCTGTCTAGACAGACACTTTAATCTGCCTCTGAGAGCTTCCTGAGGATTCAGTTAATTGCTTCAACATATATTTGGGAAATAAAACCTAGAAAACACTTAATGTGTTCTTTCAGCTCTGAATCATCATTATGTTTCTGTCCTCTGGCCCTAACTATATACAGTTCCTAATTCCTTGCCATGTAAAGTGTTTCAGTCTTTAAATCACAATGTAACTGGAGAATATCTGAGTTTTAGCTTAGGTTTGCTGTTTAAATGCTGATGAATATGTGTATCTTATATCAGGGAAGACTGTGGAGGTTCACCTGCAGTGAAAAATTGTGAATAGTGAATTTAGAATTTTCCCAAATATTCATGACACATAAAAACTAAAATCAGCTCCAAAAAAGCGTCTTTGCCTCTGAGCACGTGAATGTGGCATGCAGCTCTTGAACTTACTTTTGTTTTTTAAACACGTTGGACTTTATTCACAGCATCCAGCTTATTATACCAATACAATTGTGAAAAAAGAGTTGTCAATGTAAGTCTGGATTCTGAGACATGAGCAAATGTAGGTCATGACTGGAAGGTGTTCCAGCTCTAGGCTTGAATCACAGCTATTGCTTTTTGTTTATGTGTCTCACTGGAAACAGGCTGTAGGCTTGAGTGCTGGCGCAGTATTTCTGGAAGGTCAAAGATGAAGCCCAGAAACTCAAATTTATTTAAACTTAAAGCCTGAGCATGTGAATGCCAAACATGTTCAAATGTATACTAGGTTGGGCTAAACTGTCCTATAGCATATATATTGTAGGATAGTCACTAATCTTTTTCATATGATAAAAGTATGAATTATACTGAAGTTCTGTCTGGTTTGGTTTTTGTTTGATTGTTTGGGGTTTTTTTTGTTCACCATGGCACTTAAATATTTTCCAAGAAGAGTGTTTGTGGGATAAAATTGACATCTTAGTGGAAAACAGGAAAGTTCCTTGGTTCTTTAAGCTTGACTCATGCCATAATTGCTGGAATAAAAATTCAAGATGTCACAGAAGCCATTTGTATTAGCAAACAAAACTCTGTGCTATTACTGCTATGTGACTCTACCACATACAGCTGTAGAGCAGCAGCAATCATAGCAGCATGAATGGAACCACTTGTTCAGTTCTATGCACTGTTAAAATAGGACTGGAGTATATACTACACATTTCAAGAAAATGCTACAGAAGCTAAAGAATACTATAATATTTGTGCAAATCATGAATAATGTTACTTAAAGAAATCATTTACCTTATGTGCCTTTGAAGAGAGAGGACCAAGAAGTTTATCAGGCCTGAAAGTATATCTTAATTACAAATTTTCTTCTACAGGCTTATTTATAAGTCTGTCTCAAGAAAGGCAAGTAAAGAAGCCTCTGGTACTTGCATGGAGTCCAAGCTCTTGGGTGAAACTTGTCTTTGTGATTCAAACTGAGGCAAGGCAATTTCCTACAAAACTTCCATGTAGCAGTTTCTGTTCTGCTCCGAGTGAAACTGATCTGTTTTGGACTCTTCACTGAGGAAGATCTGTCCCACCGTGAACAACATGGTGCTGTGTGCAAAACATGGCTCACAGGTGTCCATCTGAAAGAGGAACATTTGCCTAGGCTCAGCGAGCTGGGATGTAAAGTTTAGTGTCTCTCTAATTGGAATGCCTTGACTGATGGAGCTATAAATTGTGTGTGCTGACTTCTGGTGGCCTATTTGTGCAAGTACATGAAGTTTTGGTTTGGGCTTCTGTGCTTTTTTACTGTTCTTTCTCTGGCTTGCTCCATAAATTCTGTGGTGGTCTTAAGAATTCTTTTCTGATAAAAACTTGTGCATGTGCATAAGGTGGTTGTGGTTTTGTTTTTATTTTCCATTAACTGTCAGGCATCTGCAAAATGCTTTGAATTCAATAAATTGTCATTTGCTGGTTTAAACATTCTGTATTTATTAGAACAAAACCCAACTAATCATCCTTTAATTTCTTTTGGTCTGTCTTCTCCCTGTATAAAGCAAAGTTAAAAACCCAATTAGAAACATCAATTAGGGAGTTATCACTTTGGGTGCAGTGCTGTAAGGGCTGTAAGTGTTGTCTTTGCTGTTACTAAATGAAGAATTAACTTTCACTTCTCTGTGGCTGTGCTTTATGCAGAGTAGCTCCTAAATGCATTTTAAAATGAAACCTACCCAAGTATCTCTTGGCAAATACAGCCTTTTGAAAAGTATAACTGTGTGTGTTTTATATGGTGGCTTCCTTCTTCAAATACAAAAATACTGCTCTCATACTTACTGCATCTGTAAAGAAAACTGTTAGTTAAGGGAGCCAAGTGCAGACTTACTGGAAATGACACCTCAGCTCCCCCAAGTTGCAGTGAACAGTGTTACATCTCCTGGCTGTAGCTGCACAATCTCCTCTTTATCCAGGGCAGTCGTGGTCCCAGCATAGGAATATCTTGCCACTTATATAAATTTATAACAAAAGTAAAAACAAAGCTTACAAGATGTTGGCATCTCAATCATCAGGTTTCTTCCCCTTGTCCTGCTTGTCATGCTTTTGTCTTTAGATTGGTAAAATACAATTTTGCAAATGTTCTTAAAATTAAGTATGACGCTGACAATTTTTTATGGCTGTATTTTTAGTTTTTATTTTTTTAAAGAATAAAGTGAGACCCACCAACCCCAGTCCCCAAACAAGTTTGTCACCTGAGGCTAATAGTTGCAGGCCAAGGAAACCTTTACATTTCTATCTTTCACTGTCTGGTGCCCAGGAAGATCCTGATAGTTCCAACTTTCTGACTCTAAAGATTACTGAACTAATGCTGCTGACATCAGAGATGACACCTAAGTATTATCAGCCTATGTGATGCAAATGAGTCCTGGGTTTGTGCAGTTTAAGGCTCTGAGATATGAGTGGCCTGTGGTGCCTGCAGCTGCAGGAGCCCGTGCTTCTGCCCACCCCACCTGTGCACAGGAAGAAAGCTCCACCTTGAAGATGTGTGACATATTGCTCTGTTAGAGCTTGTGTGTCAGACCTGGAGGAACCATTGCCTTAGACTGAGGGTGTGCGAGTGCTGTTACCCAGCTCTTGAGTCCAGCAGGACAAGGTCCATCAAAAGCAAGGCCAGCTGTGGTCATGGCAGTGCCAGTGGAGAAGCTGGAGCTGGTAGGTGGTGCACTTTTTACTCTTGCCCATGCGACAATGGTGGTTTCTACCATAAAGAGGAGATTTTGTCCATGCTTCCCCCCTCTGCCAGTGACAGTACACCTGCCTCCCCAGAGCTCTTGTCAACCCCATGGGCACTTGGCTGCAGCATGTTCACTTGGCTTGGCAGCTCTCCTCTGCCTCTGATGCGTTGTCTTTGCAGTCATTGCCTTTAGATCTGCTGACTGGGAAATCTTGGCCTGGCTTTGCCTTGTAATGGAGACAAATGATTGATTACTGTTGAGTAATTGTACATATAATCTATTCTTTCCTCTTCTCCAGAGCTCCTCCTTACACAGAATAAACCCCAACCACAAAAAAAAACGCCTGTGAAAAAACTAAGCAAAGAAACAGCCTTTGGTGTTTAAAAGGGAAGAAATAAAGAGCAAAAGGAGTGCCTAGAGAATTATCTACGCTCGTTCTTTCCAGTTGCACTTGTGGGTACTGTGAAGAATGTTTGCCTTTCTCTGTGAACAGCAGACCCTCCCAACACGGGGAAACTAAACTAAACATTGAGAACTGCTAGTAGCAGTTCATCCCAAAAAGATGCTGTTGCAACATTACTGTATGAGAGGGAGTGTTTTCACCTACTAGGAAGGATAAATGCTTTACTTTTTAACTCCACCTATAGTTCATTGCCTTTGTTATTTGGCAGGAATTTCCCTCTGGTTCTTACGCTCAGACCTACTGTCACTGCCATCATATAATTATATGCTAATTGTATTAGATAAGTGCTACAGGGAACTTAGTAGTTTAACCAATTTTCTGTACCTATTTTGACAAGCAGACGAGCAAAGGAGTTAACTTGGTTTAATTTGGAGTGAAATTGTGCTGATCAATTCTGGAAATAAATAAATGGTTGTTAAGGGTAAGTGCCCGTTGTCTGCCTAAGAAGTATACTTTAAAATTTGATCTAATTGTGCCAAAATTAGTCTTCAGTATGAAATGTGGTGGGTTTGTCAAGCAATTGTATTTAGTTCTTTCTGAAAGACTGAACAAGTAATTGCAGTTACAAAGTCCCTGTTCGGTGCTCTGGATCTCCAGCAATGTTTTAGCAGCTGAAATTGTTGTTTCTTCTGGGTTAAATCAATGTAGGTATATGGTTGTACTGCTTAGTGACTGCTGAAACAAAATACTATGCACATCAAGTCAGAAAATGAGTGCTCTTGTGTGTATCAATATACACATTCAGTGTGTTCATTTTGTGCTAGTATTTTAAGTTTTGGACTTGTCTCATAACATCCAGATGCAAAGTTAAGAGAAGGAGTGTCAAAACTCTCAATGTGTCCTTCAGAAATTGTACAGGAGCATATGTACATGAAGTGTGATAATCACAGAATCACACAGAATCTCAAGGGTTGGAAGGGACCTTGAAAGATCATCTGGTCCAACAGCAGGACCACCTAGAGTAGGTCACACAGAAACTCATCCAGCTGGGTTTTTAATGTCTCCAGTGAAGGAGACTCCACAACCCATCTGGGCAGCCTGTTCCAGTGCTCTGTCACCCTCATAGTAAAGAAATTATTCCTTGCATTTCTTTGGAACCTCTTATGTTCTGATTATACCCATTGTCCCTTGTCCTGTTGTTGGACATCATTGAGAAGAGCCTGGCTTCATCCTCCTGACACCTACCCTTTATGTACTTGTCAACAGTAATGAGGTCAGCCCTCATTCTCCTCTTCTCCAAGCTGAAGTTCCCCAGCTCTCTCAGCCTTTCATCATAAGGGAGATGCTCCACTCCCTTAATAATCTTTATGGCACTGCACTGGACTCTCTCCAGCAGCTCCCTGTCCTTCTTGAAGTGGGAGGCCCAGAACCGGACACAATATTGCAGATGTGGTCTCACGAGGGCAGAGTAGAGGAGGAGGAGAATCTCTCTCGACCTACTACCCACAGCCCCAGGATGCCATTGCCCTTCCTGGCCACGAGAGCACATTGCTGGCTCACGGCCATCCTGCTGTCCACCAGGACCCCCAGCTCCCTTTCCCCTACACTGCTCTTTAACAGTTCATTCTGCAGCCTGTAATGGTACATAGGGTTATTCTTTCCCAGATGCAAGACTTTACAGTTGCCCTTGTTGAATTTCATTAGATTAATCCCACAGGAGTTCTCTCATCTTGGATACTGGAGAGCCTTGGTTTAGTGTTGGAGTGCATTACAATTTGTACTGGCATAATGGACTTATGAATAACATCCAAATATGCCAAAGTATGCTTAAAATTAACTTAAGAACCAGAGGACCTTAATGTCACTTACACAAGGTTCACTCTGCATGTCTTGAAATTACAGGAAGCCTTTAACATGGGACTAAATTGATTCTTCTCTGAAATATCTCTTATGACACTGTAGTATGGGCTGTAGTGTCAGTGGAAAATGAACTTACAGTTGTCATGATGACCGAGTGAAGAAGTAATGCAGAGTCTGGTACTTTAAAGCAAGTGTAATAGGTTGTTAGATAAAATGAGATGGATGGTACTTTTGATAAATGTCAGTTTGGACATTCCACAAATGTTTAGAGCTACCTAATATTACTGTCTGTGGGTAGAATGAGGGCATTATTCTGTTGAATTTTCACACTGGTAAGCTTGAAGTAATTATGTTGGACTGGAAACAGATGATTTCTGCTTTTTTAGACTGTGAAGATCTGATTTTATTGAGGTAGTAGTTCCCTGATTTACATTTGCAAATTAATTATATGCAAGGTAAAATGTGGTTTTCAGTCTTCTAGTTCATATTAAAATTAGTAGCCTAAATATTGTGGTAATAAATATATGATTACTCATACTTTAGAGTGGATTTTTGCATCTCCTTTTTTTAAGACCAGACTCCACACCCTACCTTCTCTTTGGAAGAAGAACCCGATTTTATGAAAAGTTGTATGGAAAATATTTTGTTGGAGTGGAGAGGAAGAAATTGCAGAGTAGTCCTTGTGAAATGACTTCTTATTTTTCTAAATAATGGTTTTGTTGCTAGTATGTAATGCTATTGGGGAAAAAAACCCCACTGAATAATGGAATGTGACTTTGTAGGCATTTTCTAACTATTTAGTTGCCAAAACTGTTATCAGAGCATGAAATAAATAGTATGAATCTTAACAATTATATTTTCTACCTTTTAGGTGCACAAAGAAAATTTGCAATTCTGTGTAAAAATAAGATAGAAAAAAAATCAAATTCTACTTCTCACCTAATTTATTTTTTCCTTTTTTTAATAGGGCTTTATTTGTCCACTCTGTATGAAGTCTCATGGATCAGCTGAAGAGCTATTCAAGCACTATGAAGCAGTTCATAATTCTGGCATTGATTCAACTCACGGAGGGGAAGGTCATCTGTCACCGGAAAGGTGCAACTCATTTGTGCATGTGCTTTTGTGTCAACGTTGAGCTGCTTCTAATTACACTGAAGGCTGTATTAGTTTGAACACTTAATTATGTAGTCGTGTATTTAAATGTTCATGCCCCATTTCCAACTGCAGTTAATAAACAGCTTGAAACTTACGTTGGCTGATATTGATCTGGCAGTAAATATAAATCAGATACATATTTATATTGTTAATAAAGTCACCTGTTTCTCATGCAGTTGGCAATGCAGTTATGCAGAGTGGAATGAGTTTTAGGAGTGTGGCAGAAAAAAATACTGGTTCCTTTTAATTTCTGGCATAGAGATGAAATTTCACCTTTTGATGGTGGGGGAGGACAAACTTGAAGATAGAGAAGAAACCTAATTTGCCCATGGGTAGTTAAGGTACTTACTGAGTAATTACAACTTCAGTATTTGTCTAAGAAGGTTTCTATATTACCTAATTCTTTGCAAATCTGAGAAATTTCTGTGTCACCAATTCTCCTTCTGAATTACAGAAACTCCATGCTGATCTTAAGAAATATTCTCTAATTCATTTTATTTAACTGTTTGTTCAAAACTATGTCATTAAATTCCTGGCAAACATATCAAGTTATTATATTTTTGAGACCAGAAGTAAGTAGCAGGAACCGACAATGTGAAACTTTCTCTAGAAGAATCTGCCTGTGTTGATTTGTGAAGCTTTTTTCTTAGGGGTAAAACATATGTAGGTTTCCTTTTGCTTCTTGCTAATTCTTTTTCTGTTCAATGCTTATTTTGGTCTGTTGTTAGTGACAGTCTCCACTGCTGCTTTGTCACACTCCCCCACACTCTCTTGGTTTGTAGACAGCAGTGTCAGAGTTGGTGGCTGCCTGTGGACTCATTCAACAGGGGTACCCCCTGCTTGGCCCTGTGAGCGGTCACCTGCTAAGGGAGCTGGCTTCTGACAGTGCTGGGAATGAAATGGTTCAAATGTTTTGTTACTAATAGAAGCAATGACCCTCAAATAATTACACTGACAGAAATACATATATTTATGTAACTAACTCAAGAGAAGGTGGTTCTTCAGTGAGAAAAAAGCGTTAAAGGTAGCATATTTCAGTTGTTACTTGAGTGAAGATCCGTATCTCCCCACTATTGTGCAGGGCTGGCAAGCCAATAGGAGCCACCATTAGCAGAGGCTGTAGCTTCATGCATGCATGGGCTCGCCTTTGTGGATAGCTGCCTTCTCTCCCAGCTGCTGTAACAGCAGAAATAAAAATTAGAGCTTTATGGGGGAAAGTGGTAGGGTACTGCTGGAGTTAACATTGGATTTCTTGTGTGCATGTTTATTCAAGAATTAATATTTCTTCTTTGTCTGATTTCGGCCTTTTTAGAGTGATACAACTTAGACCTGAAATTATAGTCTTGGTAGAATAATAGCACTCACAAGGGAGAATTATTGGTCTTAACTATATTGTTTATATAGTTTATGAAATATTTATTTTTATGCCTGCAAGTTTCCAATGTCAATCAGATATTGGCTGATGAAATTTAATTTTTTTTTCCTGGCTCTTGACAGTTTAAGGACAAGTGGTTTTGTTTTCTCTCATGTGATTGAAAAAGTGGACAAAGTTGGGGAGTTTGTATGGAGGGAGTGGAGAGTGGAGGGAGTCTGGTGAGAGCTGTTGTGTAACACATAAGCTATTTCTTCCTATCAGTGTAGCATTCTTTAATGTTTCTGAGTTGCATGCTTGCTTGAGAAAACTTTTATTCAACATAAACATGTTTTTCCAAGACTTGGAATACTGTGTCAAAGAAATATCACAGCCTGCAGCAGGGAGCCTCTCTGTTAGCCGTGTAGGAGTAAAGCTCACATGTAATTCACAGGACCAAGACTGCGAAGTGAAATTCCTTATTTAGTCATTAGAGAAAGCTAGATACTATGAATTAGGTTGTGTCCTCTTCCTTTTACTACTGGATAAACTACCATGCCAAGAGCCAAAAATAAATCATGTCACTCCACCCAGTGTGATTCAGCAAGTCTGTTGGCACTCAGTGGATGGGAGGCACTGGCATTAGAGGTGAGGAATGGAGTGGATCATAGGGGAAAGGTAGTAAGGATTTGCCAGGTGGTGAGGCTCAGATGTGCTGAGAGAAGGAAAGAATTCTAGCAGCCCTAGGAGAAAGGGAGATTGGGATAGCAGTAAGAAAAACAAAATTGCAGTGTCTACAGTGATCTCTTACACTTTCTTCTCCCCTCCTCCTTCATTTTTCACTGGACAGTTAAACAGAATTTAGGTTTTATCTTAAAACTGTCCAGCAAAACTGTCAAGGCAGCTACTATAGAAGGGTCCTTACATTACAAACTGTCTTCCCTTTTCCTCCCTTGTTCTCCTCTGCTACAAACTAATTTTGTACTGTTCAAAACCTTTTGTCTGCTATGAAGACCAGAGCATCTTAAATGCCATAGTATTCCCAGTCTTGTGTATGTTCAGCCCAACTTTGATATAGTTAATTGTTTCACCTGCCTGAGCTTTTATTTAGAATCTTAGATGTGAATATTAGCTGATTTACTTACCCATACTAGTGAGACAGCTGCTTCCTCTTTTCCACCCACAACCAATATATGGCTTGTGGATTACAGTCACACTTGCCTCAGTTAAGTTGTATTTTCAGACCTCCAGTGAATGTCTCACACAGGCAGAATAATGTGTAAATAGCAGAAAATCTTCCTCTGAAAATAATTAGCCTCCCAATACCACATGTTTGTTTTGCCATTCGAATTGGTCCACCTTGAAGTTCTTGCTTCACTGGTTCAAGTGTGTTTGTTTCACTTGCTGCTTGATGACCCTGACCTGATGATAATATGCTGGAGTAGATTGAATCTGTTCCTTCCCAGTGTAGCTAAGGAATAGCTTGCTTTGTTTTTTTTTTTCCCCCTCCTAAGTAGAAGATAATTTAAAAGGACATCTGTGGAGGTGGGGATAATGCAGCATAGCAGCAATAAAATTTTATGGCATAAAACTGTGAGAATTTGTTGGCATTGGCACTCACATACATATATTCTGCATACTCTTCAGTGTTGCCACTGTGCAACCATTACGAAAGGGTACGTTTGCAGTCTTTTAATGACCCGTATATTGTAGATTTAGAGTGACTGTATCTCAATAATGCAACATTATCCTTAAATGTACAGTTGTTCAATTCTGTAAGGAGACCTGTGATTTAGAAGGGTGCAGTATAAATCACTTGCAGTTGTAGCCTTAGATCTTGTGTTCTTGCATGGCTGGAGGCTTGAGCATGAAATCTGAGGATTTAAAACCCCAAGGCTTTAAACATTCAGACCACCGAGTGAGTGTGGGGCATACCAAATTACTGTGTGGATGAAAAATTATGTAACTGCATATTTTGAAAGGAGTAAGATAGCATACTGTCTCTTAGCAGTGTTCCTTTATGTGAAATGGGAAGTTAGGTAAATAAACCTGTCCTTTCCATAGAGGCATGCAAAGCAGTTAAATGCCCCAGTGCACAGCTTAGCCATTCATTCTGAACTCATGTGGTTGAGATGATGGCACCTATTTACATTTACCTTCTGTTTTCATGAGACTTTTGCCTATTTGTTTCTTTATTTATTCAATGAATATGTTTAAAAAGTTATTTGCAAAGTGAATTAAGTAACTATTAATCCAATTTGTTCCAAGTTTCAAACGATGTAAGAATTAACTTGACAATTATGTAAGTTAGATTTCTGTAGTACACAAGTATCATTCCATTTATTGAATACACATTATAACCTGTATGTAATTGACAAAATATAACCCCTGCATATTCGTTTTCTCCACTCCATGGATATATTTATTCAGAGATGAAGTATCACTGCTCCGACAAGAAGTCCAAGACTTGCAAGCTTCACTGAAGGTTGGAAATGTATTTTACTTGCACTTGGTTCTTTGTTTCAAATTGCAAACTATTCCACTGTCTTAAGCAACCAAACTTATATTTTTCTCTCCCCTATCTCCCTTTTTTTGTTTTTGTTTTTTGTTCCTCTAGGAGGAGAGATGGTATTCAGAAGAGCTGAAGAAAGAATTAGAGAAATTGCAGGGGCAGCGTCAGCAAGTAATTGCTTTAAAATACTTGAAGCAGGTTTATCGTCAGCATTGACATTGAAGATTAATACCTTTTTTGTAAGGCACGTGGCCTGATTTAGTTAGTTCCATGATTTGAATATTGACATGTTCTTGAAAACAAAGCTAGTTATCTCTCCACAATGTAACTGGTTACATAAATCTGAAGAACAAAGTCAGACCAAAAGATGATTCTTCCTTACTATTCGCTGCCAGTTCAGTTCAGATTTTTCCTTCTGTCGAGCTTATTCAAAGCTCAGTTTATTAAAGAAAATAGATTGAATGTGATGTTTCATCTGTTATGTGAAAGGGTGATGGGGTTTTTCTTGTAAGAACTTTTGGAGAACAGTAGTGTTATGTCACAGACATCCAGATGATCTGAACAGCAATGCAAGGAAAATTGTGGTGTGTTATGCCCTAAGGAAGCTCTTGCTTCTTTTATTACTATGAGCTACTTAGATACTGCATTATTACAAACCTCAGAAATTGCTTTCTCACAGAATGCTTTCTCAGAATGTATTTGATGATGTCTGTAACCTCTGTTTTTAGAGCAGATTTCAATATTGAGGAAAGGAAGGGGGAAGGGATTGTTACTGGAGTCCTACAAGTCTGGAAGCTTGGTAGAGTAGTGACACATAAAGTGGAAAATCATCTTGGCCTTTTCTAGTCTTCCAGATATAACTGTTTGAGATCAAGTGGTTTTGTAGTGCTGTGCAGTATTTGAGCACAGAAGCCTTTTTTCCCTGTCTTTTGCAAAAACTTTGCAAGCAGTTGTTTTTATTTCTACTGTCTAATGATGCATTTATTCTGTTTTCTTAAGGATTCTAAGTCTGATGGATTGACAACAGCTACATCTACAGGTGGCTAACATTTTATTCTATTAATTTCTGCACTGTTCTGGAATTGCTGAAATTTTTGTCATTGTAACTTTTAGATTTATGAAAAAGCAGTTTTGGTAAAATAAAAACTAGAAAGCTGGAATGGTACAATTACTGGAAAAAAAAAAAGTTTGTTCTAAGTCCTTAAGATAGATAGCTCTTGATAGCTATAAACTGGGGGAATGTTCCAGAGGTGCACGATTTGTAATTTCTAAAAGCGAGATAGGAGTTCTCCTGACTCTGAAGGCAATTCTTACAAGTAGTTTTGAACATGTTTTTAATCATTTCAGATATTCAAGCATTCAGTACAAATCTTTTGATGAAAAAGATAGTGATTGTTGATATTTGAGGTATAGGATTTGTCGAGACTGGTTTTATTTAGTGTTTTTCTGTACTTACTGATAGCAAAGAAAATGATTCTTTTTGTAGTTTTTTTTATTTTTTCTTTTTTTTTTTTGGTGTTTGTTTTTTGTGTTTTACAGACCAAGTATATTTGCTTTTATGTTTTTCTCCATGAGGTACTCATGGAATAGAAGTTCTTTATGTGTGCATAACACATCTGACTGATCATGATGAAAAAGCTTTTAATTGCAGTTTGGGGCTCAGAAATCAATAATATGTGGCAGTGATCTGTGGGCTAATTGTGACTGGTGAAAACCGATATTTACTTAATGCCTCAGAATGCTCAACTAGTGACAGGTTCCAGCACTATGCTTGTAGATATTTCACTTCAGTAAAGTTGTTCACTTTGCTAAGCTAATTGGATGTTAAGTGAGTTTGTATTACTTATTTATCTGTTGTGATTCGTTGTGGATGTGAGTAACTGTGTTGTCCTAGCTCTTCCAGAAAATAACACTGTTCTTTCTGTGGAAATAGAATCATTAGAACGGCAACTAGAAGAGATCCAAGTAGAAAATTTTAACATTAAGCAAATGAAAGACCTATTTGAGCAAAAAGCTGCACAACTGGCCACTGAAATTGTGGGTAGGTATATTGACATGAGGTCTGATTCTGTTCTCTGCTTATGCAACAACTTGTGCCAGTGATCATTTATCCAATTCCTTCTTATTAGATCTTAAATCAAAGTATGATGAAGAAATCAGCCTTCGGGAAAGTGCAGAACAGAAATTGACAAACCTGAAACAAGAACTGCAGAAGGAGAGAAGTACAGTGGAAGACTTAAAGACAGAGCTGGTATTCACATCACACTAATGTTTTTGTTATTTTCAAGTCGAGAGGAATATACTTAAGTGCTTGCAAATGCAGTTTTAAAGCAGTCAAACTCTGTTGAACTTGGAAACAGCTTACTTGCTGTGAGCTCAAAGTTCAGAATACCATTGTTTCTGATCTGTTTCACTGACCTACATTTCATGTTTTTCCTGTGAGGAAACATATGTTGTTTCTAACATATATTAACATTTACCCTACATTATGTTATAGTCTGCTTGTTTGATGCTCTACCCTTCAGCAAATTTGCAGGGTATTACACATACAGATGTGCTGTGCAGGCCTGTACTTGGGGCTTGCCGTTGCTGACTTGCACGGCTCTCTTTAGATTACCCATTTTCCATGAAGTTTTATACTCTGAATATCACTGAACAGCTGCATTCATCAGAGTGCTCAGAGACTTGTTTAGAGGCATGGTGGCTGAAAGGCTGGCAGCTGTCATCACCATTCCTATATTAATGTTGACTCTCTTGCACTTGGCTGATAATACTAATGTGTGTGTATTCTAGGATTTGGCTCCTAGTGACTTTTATATACAGCTATGGCTCCAGGGAGTAATCCCAGTGACTCAGCAGTTGGACCCCTTCTAAAGCAGTAGTGAAGGGGAATTCCTAGTTCTCCCACTCAACCACTGCTTAGACTCTGGAGGAAAGTAGGACTTGTTTATTCTCCTTCTTCCCTGCAGTCAGCTGCCCTGAAGTGCCCATGAGTCTGTTGGCCCTGCCCAGCCGTGGGACCTATCCATTCCTCTCTGTTTAGTTGTTTCTTGTCTTTTCTCATGCATTCTTACCCTTTTCCTGTACCTTTTCTCTTCTAGATGCCAGCACTCCATTTCTCTGCTTTCAGTGCCCACTATTGTCTTCCCTCTTCTTTCCCTCCATATCTTTACATTTCCAGTAATGTTGTGCTTTAGGTGTAATTGCCAACACATTGTACCTCTGACTCTGGTGTGAGACATGTTTGACAGTACCTTCATGACATTTCCTTCAGCTGCCCCTTTTTTTTTTCGTCTGTTCATGTGATTTTCTAAAAATAGTTCTTGAAGACAGAGGCAGTATTGTTAGAAAAAATCTGTGTATCCCTGGTTTATTATGTGTCTCAGTCCTGAGATCTGTAGACAAGTATATCTGGTAATCCATTCCATAGACTAGTGGAGTCAATAGAGCCTGCTTCTCAGACAATTGTGACTTCAGATAAATGTCTTGCATGGATTCCCTGTCACTTCAAGTGTTTCCTCCCAGGGAAGCTCTCTGTCCTGTACCTAGCCATCTATTGATATAAAAAATGACAGAAATGTAATCTTCGAGTCCTTTTCCTATTTGTCAAATTTGGTTGAAGTGAATCAACAAGTTTGAAGTTTAGCAGGCAAGAACTGACAACCAGCCATTGCATCCTGTTTTCTTTGGGAATGATAAGTGCTCTTCTGACTTTTGGGGTTTTGGGGATTTTTTCCTTTTTTTTTTTTTTTTACCTTCCCCCCCCACCAGCTGTAATACTGTATGTGTCAGTTGCTGATTTGGAAGATTTTTAGAAATGACATTAACAATGGAAGCATGTCTGATGACAGCATGTCGCTCACTGCTGCTCTTCTGCTTTTCAGCTACAAAGGCCTGGTGTCGAAGATGTGGCCGTCCTGAAAAAGGAGCTGGTCCAAGTTCAGACACTGATGGACAAAATGACACTGGAACGTGAGAGAGAATCTGAGAAGCTGAAAGATGAATGCAAGCACTTGCAGGCAGAGCAGACTAACTCAGAGGTAATAATCATACCTGTAGATGTGTGTGTTGTCTTTACATCTTTCTTAACTGAATCTTGTAACTTATCTAATGGACATGTTTCTTCATTACAGTAATTGCATAGTTCTGTCATTATTTAGCCTCCAAAAGCCCCCATTTTTTTTATTGCAAAACCTTTTCTTGGTGTAAAATGTTATTACAAGAGCTCAATAGCAGAGGGAAAAAAAACCTTCTGATGGAGCTGTGAGCTTTCTACTGGGAGAGTGAAAGAGAGTAATACCTATGTGATGCAAAGACTTGTTTCTCTTGCTGAGATATGCGCACATAAAAGCAGTTGTTACTGAAAGTGTTGGTTTTGATTGGTGTTTGAGTTGATGTGCCTGAAAATGGATGCTAGAGCGTTAAAACACATAAAATACAGAATAAATAATAACTTCAGTCTTCTTACAGGACGTATGTAATTCTTGAACTTACACAAGATATTTGAAAGTCTCAATAAGTATTGCAAACTAGTTTTAATTTTCATTTTTTCTAGTTTTTACTGTCAAATTACTGCCAAATGGGAGGCATTTTTACACCTGTTATTTATTGTGGGACTAGCTTTTTTGTAGAAGGCACAAATAGGCTTGGCACAAATCTGCTCTGCACACATCCACCTCCCAGTGCACTGCATAATGGCCTCCAAGTGTTGCTTGTTACCGACTACAGCAGAAAGTGAGTGACTGCCAGGCCTCGCTGGCAGTCTAAGATCAAGATGTCAGAATACAACCTGTAAGCAGTTTCCAGGCAACATCACCTCAATTTTCCTCTTTGTTGCTGCAGTCTAAAGTATAAAATCTGTTGTTCTTATATTAGTTGTTTTTTGTTGCTTGTTTTTGTGAGTGAGGGGTTTTGTTTTTTTTTTTAATCAATTTTATATTTTTTCCCATGTTTTTCTGGATCTGAACATTTAAAATTAATCTCATTTAAAAGGGGCCTCACTAACAAGTTGCAGAATATGTTGCTTTCTCAGAAGTACTTTGACTGTGTAAGTGGAAGAAGTTTTAAATTGCTGATGGGAGATTTGAAAACATTTGCCCATTTTTTTGTCGTTTTGTTTGATGATAACTCTGTTTTTAAGGAAGCAAAGCTTAACTGCCTCTCCCATAGCAGATACTCAGTTTTCTTGGGTTTTTTTCTCTACATTGCCACCAGTGAACAATTCCACTTCCATACAAGAGGGAGAAAAAGGAATGCAACAGCTCTGACTTGGATCTTTAAGAGGGAACCTTGCTCCTTAAACTGTCTGAGATCACTCCTAGCTAAGGCCTGTTTAATGTTCTTTAGTATGACAGCGAGGAAAATCTCTGACAGAGATAATGCCAATAAATCCTGGTAAAAATACACTATCACCAAAAGATTTTTGTCTAACGTATAATTAATTGAACTGAGGAGTTGGTAAATCCATACCTGTGGAAGAGTTCTCTTGTTGCACCTCACTAGTGTGTTGGTTGGTATAGTTTTAGTAACAAATGACTTGGCGGTGTAACAGTCTTCACTGAAGACTGTCAGCTATATTTGAGACCTTTTCTGTTGTCCCCCACCAATGCAGCAATACCAGCAAAGCTTGTCAACGCAGAGGTGTGGTCCCTAGTGAAGTGGAGTCTTTGCAGAATTCTTCAGCTTACATGAGGGAATGCCAAGGGTTTCTGTAAGGACTCTGGGT
Organism: Urocolius indicus; assembly: GCA_013401255.1. Classification (NCBI taxonomy): domain Eukaryota; kingdom Metazoa; phylum Chordata; class Aves; order Coliiformes; family Coliidae; genus Urocolius; species Urocolius indicus. The sequence goes on along the minus strand of WBNH01002114.1, from coordinate 17,347 downwards.
ATCTTCTGTCCTGCTGATATAAAAGATTTTTGACATAATTTTATTCTGGGGTTTCATGTGCCCTAGATTTCAGAACTGCAGTTTTATATTTTTTTTTTCTTTATTTGGACTGCAGAGCTTTAGAGAAGTACTGCCTGGCATTATTCTAAACTCCTTGAGGCTTTCCCTCCTGCCTCCCCCCCAACAGATACACTGAGCTCCAGGAATTGTACAAGGGTCCAGTATTGTACTAAACATGAATCTACCATTGTTTTCAAGTTAAAATTGTGTATGCCAAGTGCTTCATCAGATGTGGAAAGAGGAATATCACAGTTGGAGTCATGAATATAATGTGGTTATGTGGCTATGTAAGTTACTGCATAATTATAATTTAGTTTTAGCTGTGAGATCCCACAACTATGCTGCAGAAGTTAAATTTCATTTCAAAATACTGTCTCTGTACTCTTTTGTGGTTTTGGCTATTTAGTTTTAGTGTGAAGATAAAATGACATAGTGACATGGGCGTAACAAAAATCTTTCATCTTAAAACATTCTTACAGACGTGTGAATTGCTCCCTTTCCCCCAAATTAGGCACGTTCAAGTATCGACATAACTAGAGCCATTTTAAAATGTAGCTTTAAAGTGCAGCCTTTAATAGGAAAAAAAAACCCAAAAACAAGCCCAAGTGAAGAAGGTTTTTTCAGTCCTCCTGGAAGTAATGACAGATAGGGGAGAAGGCTGCATGATGCCCCTAGCTGTTACAATGTGTCCCCATGAGAAGTCTTAGATGTATGGAGAGATTAGAAGCTACAATGCAGCAATTACAATAGTATCACATATCTGTGTGGTATCATCAGCATGTAGGCTGAACCAGAGACAACTGAGTTGCAGTGTGACAGAATGTGGTAAGCAGTGGCTGTCTGGTTCTTCTCAGAAGTGTTACTGGTTTTTTCTGCTTAATTCCAATGTGTGGCAACAATAGCACAAATGTGTTAAAAATAAAAGCTTTTCTGTTGATGTAAAGTGACAGATCAGACTTGTTAAAAAAAATACTCTAAAGTCACACTGGTGAATACTTAAAAATGCAAACGTGAAAAATGTTAGCTATAATAAACAACCTGGATGAGGGGACAGAGTGTACCCTCAGCAAGTTGACTGATGACACCAAACTGAGAGGACTGGCTGATTCGCATGTTCAAGTATCGACATAACTAGAGCCATTTTAAAATGTGGCTTTAAAGTGCAGTGAAGGCTGTGAGGCCATTCAGTGAGATGTCACGTGGCTTGAGAGCTGGGCAGAGAGCAACCTCATGAGGTTCAACAAGGACAAATGCAGAGCCCAGCACCTGGGAAGGAACAACCCCATGTGCCAGTACAGGCTGGGGATTGACCTGCTGGAGAGCAGCTCTGCAGAGAGAGACCTGGGAGCCCTGGTTGATAATAAGCTAAACATGAGCCAGCGTTGTGCCCTCCATGGCTGTTTTGACAAACTGGCTGAGGATACATACATTAATACTGCTTTCCAAAGTGAGATATCTTAAAGATAAGATAAATTTATGGCAATGATGAAGAGAATAACAAAGATAATTTTAACCCTATAAGAACATCTTCACATGCAGCAAGAGAGGGATGTGAAAAGTAATATAGCTTTGCAATTGTCGCCTAAATGTGTTCATTTCAGTCATTTCTTTTTCTGTTCATTTTGTTCGCTTGGTTGATTGGTTTTATTTGTTGGGTGTTTATGCCGTACTTCAGAATTGCAGTTGAAGCCCTGGTGCCTAGGTATCTCAGATGAATGTTCTTTCTGAGCTACTTACATGTTTAGTTTTTCACTATAGTGACTCCTGCTTGGTAAACACATTATGAAAAGGGCTGCACTGCTGTGGAGCTACACATTTCTATTAATCTCTGCAAATTGGGATTTGTTTCAGTATCTGATAAATCTTCATAAAGTACAGCCTAGGCTTGATCATTAACTTGAGTGCCCACAGAATTAAAAAGATCAGTAGATTAAATTATGGGTAAATTTAATAAAGCTGGGACTGTTGTTTAAGGGGTTTTTTTATTGTTTCTTTTTTTTCCCCTAAGCAAAGGCATTCAAAACACTCGAATATTTGAAAACAAATTTGAGGAAGTGTATCTAGTAACAGCTTTTGTGACTGCTTGTTTCCATCTTTCATCCATCCATTTTGTTTTTTGCTGTGTTCTAATGGAGACACTTAAATTTGAGATCAATTTTTTGAAGGCTTTTTATTCTTACAGTAGATTTCTGTTATATCAATATAATTTCAAGAGATTGTTCAACAGATACATTCCTGTTTGCTTATTGGATCATGAATCTTACAGATAATATGAGGATTGAATATTCATTCATGATATATTTCCCTGTTAAGAATGAAATGTGGAATGGGCTTATTTAATTGTGGATTCTTTATGCATACACATTACAATTCTAGTTTTAAAGGCTGCAGTGGTATCCTTAGCAAGCTTCTGCATATTCTCTGTGTTATATTCTCTCAGTAGTGACACATCCATACTTTGTTTTCTGAGAACATCTTGGAATGTTTGTCTGCCAAAGACACATGCTGAGTTGTGTTTTAGTTAACAGGTCTGTAACAAAACAGTCTTATAAAGCACAGCACTACAGAAAGTTAGAATTAATAAATATATGTATTCATATAATTTTGATCTTCCTTTTCTATAGGAAGATTGTAAATAGTACATCCATTGTGTACTGCTTATACTTTAGTTAATTCTTGAATTCAATATTTATGCATTTGTGCAGTTGTTATGAGAACAACAGGAAAGAAAACTTCTTTAAAAAGATCACTATTATAGAGTGTGTTCAAAGTGAGTGCATGCATACACAGCATGCTTTAGGGCAGCCGTTGCTACCCAGCTAAAGTGCTTTTCTTGTTTGCTTCCATTACTGTATTCAAATACTGTGCAGTCAAATACTGGGTTGATGTATTCTGTTTTGTACCAATCTCATTTAATGGTGTAGTATTGTTCCCCTAGTTATGCTGTTCTGCAGAATTGATGTGTCCAAAAGTCATGCAACAAGTTTTCATGAGATGCTATGCTCACTTTTGGTACCTTTTCCAGTATGTTTTCCTTACCAGGGAGGCAAACATTTTGGCTATGTAACTCAATGACTTGAGAGAGGGTGTTACCTTGAGCTTGAACTGTGGTAGTGATAAATGGATAATCTTGTTTTTGTTGAGTTGTGAATGCAAAGCTTTGTTTTAAATGTGTGTTTTTCTGTTTGTCTGTTAAGGCTACCATTAACCAGTTAAGAGCTGAACTTGCCAAAGGACCTCAGGAGGTAGCTGTGTATCTTCAGGAGCTGCAAAAGCTTCAAACTTCAGTCAAAGAGCTAGAACAGAAAAACCAGGTGAGAATACTGTTATTTCCCATGCTTGTCAGTTCACATTAAATGGAAACACATCGCACATTGTCTTGGGAAGCACTGATGACTATAACAAAACATTTATTGATGTTGCATAAGTTGAGAATTCCTTTGCCATTTTGCTTAATGCAAGTGATATCATAATGTACAAGCAAACACTATATTGTTGACGGTCATCAATGTGTTACAACTGAAATCCTGAAGGTTGTTGGTGGATGTTGCAGTGCTGGATAAATGGACTGAAGGATCTTGAAGGTCTTTTCTAAGATGACTGGAAATGATTCTGTGATTCTACTATGATCACAGATTTCTAATTGCTGGAGTTTATGCTTATCTGTCATTAAGCAGTATTGCCACCTCACATGTTAAAAGAAATATGCAAATACTCTTTGAAATATTACAATGTTTGCCTACAAATCATAAGATATTTTGAGCTCTCTTTCCAGTTTTTTGTTTTTAGATTATACTCCTGTCATATTTTCTGGATGTTTCATAGAATCATAGAATCACAGAATGGTAGGAGTTGGAAGGCACCTGTAGAGATCACCTAGTCCAACCTCGTTGCTGAAGCAGGTCCACCTAGATCAGGCCGTGCAGGAACACGTCCAGGCAGGTTTTGAAGGCCTTCAGAGAAGGACACTCCACAACCTCCCTGAGCAGCCTGTGCCAGGGCTCCCTCTCCTGAACAGGAAAGAAGTTTTTCGTTAAGTGGAACTTTCTGTGTTCCAGCTTTTGTCCCTTATCCCTTGTCCTATCACATTTATCAGTCATGAATGGTAGAAAATGAAAATAAACACCACAAGCTTCTCAGTTTACAAATATTCCTTGAGAGCTTTTATTAAAGTCCTTTGAGCTTGCTTCATTTTGTATTTGCATTAAGAAAGCATAAGTTGTGGGGTAATAAATGGAGATAGGGGAGCAAAGGAGACATGGAGAAAGTTGCATGCTGCTTTTTGTTGTGTATATATAAAACACTGTAAATGAACTGTACATGTTATACATGTGTATTTACCAGCAACCTTATCAGTCTTTGAAAATAGGAAGGGACAGAGACCAATCTGTGTATTTAATGTAGCCTAAAAGTAGCATTTGCAAAGGATATAAGAAGGTGCAATCCTTTAGATCCTTTAGTAGATTGACTCTTGATTTGGTTCATTAAATCAGGTGAAGGACTGAGAGAATGAGAATTGTCATGCTGTATTTTCTCACAGACAAGCAATGCTAAATCAAGAGTTTGGCAAAATTATTGCTGTATGGAATAGAGCCCTTGACTGAATATATTCCTATTCTGTTAATAATGTGGAGTGAAACAGATTGTGGTATAAGATAACCATACTTCAAAAGAGAGTTCTCTGCTATGACAGATTAATGCCAAAAGCCACTGGAGGAATAATAGTAACAGAACTGGCAGTGAACTACTTTTCCTCTTTCAGTTTCAGTGGCTTAAAGTAGTTTAAAGCCACATCTTTATGTGGCTTTTTGAAAGGTGATACCCGTAAGAATGGTATGCTAGCCAAGGAATCTTGGCCCTGGAGGACTTGGACCTAGCATTGGAAAAGTGTAGACTAGCTTCCCAGATAACAGAAATAACTCCCACTGCAAAAAAGTTTGCCATCCCTGAAGAAGCTGTTAAGGAGAAAGGAAGAGCCATCAATGCAGGATAGATAGAATATGTACATCCATTTGTAATTCCCTTGCAATGCGGAAAGATACCTTTTTTTCAAGCTCATGTACAACCTCAAGCAAGCAAGCAAGCAAGCTATTTCTTACATTTTCGGGAGCTACACTCAGAGGAGCAGATGACAAGTAGATAAGATCAGTTCTCTGAGACCAGCAGGAACTGCCTTTCCTTCATTTACACAGCACTGTCATTATGAGGCTTGGCTTGCCTTAGACAGGCCAGTAATTGCCTGTAGCCCAGAGGAGACCTAATGTGTAAAACCAGCATATTCCCTGAAGTATAAGACTTGCTGTATTTCTAAACCCATTGCATGTGGGGTTTTTTTGTTTGTTTTCTCTCAGGAAAATTGAGATGCACTGTCTACAGGGAAAAATGCATAGTTTCTAACCCTCTGCTGATGTAACTACTCTGAAATTCTGTTAGTGACAACAGAGTTTGTTCTTTAATGCCTGACTACTATCACTACTAATATCTAGTATGTATATTTTTCAAGGAGCAGTTATAAAAGTAGGGATCAGTGTAGTGTTTTCCCTTGTTTTTTGTGAGCTTTGAAGGCTCAAGGCTCTTTATTGAGTGCTGTAACATACTGTTGTTCCCTCTTTCTTTTCTGTGGAAATCAAGGCTTGGGAAAGAGACATGTGCCCACATACCTCTTGATATATCTACGATGCAGCTAGGACATGTATCCATGCAGGAAACACTGCTGTGTCCTCCGGTGTAACCTGAATGACCATAGCTTGTCATTTCTGTGGCCTCGAGTGTGCTCATGGGCTTCTGTCATGCACAGAGGTAGCAGACTGTCAGGCAAACCCACCTCTCCTCTCCTGTCTTGAAAGCAGCAGTAGTTTTTTGCAGCTCTATCTGGCCATTCATGACTGCAGAGAGTGTTCAGCTGTCAGGGGCACTTGCTTTCAAACTACTGTTCATTGCTGTATTCATCAGAGCAGGGAGGAAGATAGAAGAGTAGGGCAAGATATTGAGTAGCATCTCCAACTGAGTGAAACTGCTGCTCTTGTCTGTCCTTTGAATAGTTTGTAAGGTGAAGGTGAAGAGCTTTTGTTTTTTTTTTAACATAGTGTTCCTGAAAGCTTCCTGGAGTCTTAGTCAGTTTCAAGACAACAGTAACTTCAAGACAACAGTTCCTATTTCTCCCCCACACCCCTGCAAACTTAGCTTGAAAGCTGAAGTTAGTGCCCTGCGCTGACTCTGTAAAGAAGCTTATAGCAGTTCTACTTGTGACATGGGAATCCAGTTATGAAGTAATAGTAGGATTAATGCCTTAGCTCTAACCTGCCCAGCTCTGATCAAAAAGATTCTGTGGTGTGTCGGTATTTCAGGAACACTGTTCAATACAAATGTTAATGAGCTTTCTTTTAATGAAAAGGAAATTGCAACTTTGTTTTATATTCTGAAGGAGAAATATATTCTAAAAGCAATGAGAGCCATGACACTGATATCAGGTGGCACCTTTGCTCTATTCCTGCATTTTATATGTGCACATATTAAAACTTCTGCATATCTGCAACAGCAACAAGTTTGCTTATTTTTCAAGAATAATTTCTAGAATTCAATGGCCAAGCTGTAACCTTGAGAGAGAGTTTTTTGCTAAGTTGTATGTTTTAGAAACTATATAATTTTTTAAATGGACATATAGGGCATTAATTACGTTTATTCTCAATGATACTTGTTCTCACATGGGTTGCTGCACTGCTAGAATTGTTGCAAGACTACTTGTTTTCTGATATATTTTTTAATAGATTATTTTCAAATATTTTCTGAATTATCAGAGTTGTAAAATAGATGTGTCTGTATATAGTTTGTAACACCCAATACAGTCATCATTTGTTAAAATCTGTAAAGAACAAAACTGTTCAACTTATTTGAATAATTTTACAGCTCTCTCTTCTGGAAGAATAAGTTTCATTATATGAAATACTGGATACTGCAGAAAAGTGCTCTTTTAAGATGCCCAGCATAGCTGGAATTCCAGTACTGTCTTATCTTTGGGACAGTGCTGTTCCAAAGTTGCAGAAATGTGTGTAGTTCTAATACATAAGATTGACCTCAGTGTTGGCATTTTTTCAGGCTGACATGCTAGAAGCATTCTGTTTTTTTCTTTATTTTTCTATATTTTAATTGAAAGAGTCACTGGAGAATATAGTAGTCATTGAAATTGCAGGGAGAAGTCAAGCATTTAAAAGTTATGTGTTCCACTGAGATGGATAGCCATAAGACGCTGCAATAAATGGAACCTGCTGGTATGTTTCAAGACAGTGGAATAACCTGGGCTGGATGATGACCAAGGCTTCCCTGCAATTGTATTTCTGTGCTTCAGAAAGCACCAATGGAAAAGTGAAATTGTTCTCATGGCTTCTTGTCCTGCTTGGAGATCTGTGAAATTCTAGCTAGTACATTATCTAAGCTTGGGGGAAAACCTAAACTTTCTGAAATTAGATCTTGTCCATTAAGATATTATTTTTCTATTTGAATATAGTTTTGATTAGTTCATGAAATTTGATAAAAAGCATTATGCAAGAGCTGAAAAGGATCCATAAATATTTTTTTCCCCACTGTTTGTCTCAGTGTCTAAACTTGATGGTATGACTGTAGATACTGCAGTGTTTACTGTTTGTAATACAGTAAGACAAACCTGACACTCAGGGATGTTCACGTCTTTCCTTTAGGGAATCCAAATTTATAGTGTTTTCAGACTCAAAGTAAGCATCCTCTTTGAGCTGGTTTGAATGCAAGGAAATGAGATGGTATGAATTAAAATATAAAGACATGGTCTTCTAAAATGAAGGTTAAATCAGTAGTATTTCGTTCTGTGATTTATCAGAATCACGGATTTTATTAGCTTTCCATAATTTGGGTAGCAGATCATGTGGTAAGTGGAGTGACAGGGCAAAATTAGGATACTTCTGAAAACGGCCAGCATGATGACTGGACAGGATGAGGCAGGAATTGTTGCTGCTTAGGGAATTGTGTGAAACAGTGATATTTGAAAGCTTTTTTTTGTATAAGAATAACTCAAATTGCTATTTCGACTTCTCCCCAAGCAAATGCAGTTGGAATAACCTAGACTTTGAACACTCGGGGAAAGCAAATCAGTCTTCAGGGTAGAGAAACAGAATTTGTCTTGTGTTCTCAGTGAGAGGAATTGGATTTGTGTGAGAGTATGAGAACCAGTATTTCCAGTTGAAACTGTGTACTGTATGGGCTGCAGAATTAACACATATAATAGAAAATAGAGGTAAATATTTTCTTTAACAATATTTTTGAGCAAGTTCAGTGTTGAGCATCAACACTTGAGAAGAAATTTGAATAATGCATTGAACTTGAATTGCTGTGTAACTGTCCTCATAGAGTCTGACTGAGAAGCTGCTGAAGAAAGAACAGGACTACACCCAGCTAGAAGAAAAACACAACGAAATATCTGTGAGTAAGAAGAACGTGCAAGCAAGCTTTCACCAGAAAGATCTGGACTGCCAACAGCTTCAGGCAAAGCTGTCTGCGTCTGAAGCCTCGATACAGAGATTACAGACAGAACTAGGTGAGAAGGGGGAAGCAAGCCAGAAACTTAAAGAAGAGTTGTCTGAAGTAGAGACAAAGTACCAGCATCTCAAGGCAGAATGTAAACAGCTCCAACAGCAGAGGGAGGAAAAAGAGCAGCATGGCCTGCAGCTCCAAAGTGAGCTCAGTCAGGTAAGGTTCCTTAAGACTCCTAGACCATCCTGTTGGGAGGGATTCTTAAAGCATCTCATATTAGGGTTTTTTAAACTATGCATGCATATTTTTCATGCATATGCATTTGCATTTCCTAATTGAAGGAGAGTAACTAACAAGGGCTGTGTTTGAATAAATATAAAGCTAGTTGGTATTTGAATAAATATAAAGCATTCTTCAGAGCACTGCAGAGAATGAAATACAATCACCTGTTCCCCTTGGAGAAGTAAAGAAAAGAACAGCCAAAAAGAAGAGGCTGTGATGACAGTGAAGAAATTATTTGGTATTTGTTTGTTGTTACATCTGAATCTTTTTAGTAGGTCTAAACTCTTCTCAGAGGCACATGAAAATAGTTGTAGTCTCTATGGTCACAATTAACAAGACCTACAGTTATAACCACCTTTCCACAATTTTATTTCTGGGAAGTCTAATATCTGTTTATCTGTGGTATAATTTCCAATTTTCTGTAAGGGAAACATCTTACTAATCCTATTCTATCTGGAACTCTTCTTAGAACTATCTTTATAATTTCCATTTTGAATGAGCATAGACTTTGTAGCTTATTTCTCATGTTTCATTTGACTTTTTTTCTTGCTCGTGAATAAAAAAGGCTGTAGCGGATCCAAGGCAGGTTTTATCTGCTCTTTTTTTGTTACAGTGTTAAACAAACTCTTCTTTCATCCTACAGTTTTTTTCTTACATGCTACATCCTGCAACTGTCTTACATCCTACAATGGCCAAGTGTCAGGTGCTGCACTTGGGCCACAACAACCCCATGCGGTGCTACAGGCTTGGGGCAGAGTGGCTGGAAAGCTGTCCTGCAGAAAAATACATGGGAGTGTTAATTGATAGCCGGCTGAACATGAGCCAGCCGTGTGCCCAGGTGTCAAGAAGGCCAGTGGCATCCTGGCCTCTGTCAGAAATGGTGTGACCAGCAGGACCAGGCAGTGACTATCCTCCTGTACTTGGTGCTGGTGAGGCTGCACCTTGAATACTGTGTCCAGTTTTGGGCCCCTCCAAGATGGACATTAAGGTGCTGGAATCTGTCCAAAGACAGACAACGAATCTGGTGAAGAGTCTGGAGAACAACTCTTATGAGGACTGAGTATGAGAGCTGGGGATATTTAACAGAAAAGAAGAGGCTGAGAGGAGATATGTTCACTCTCTGCAATTACCTGAGAGAAGGTTGTAGTGAGTTGAGGGTCGATCTCTAGTAATGAATGATAGAACATGAGGAAACAGGTTCAAGTTGTGCCAGGGGTGGTTTAGGTTGGACATTGGGAAGAACTTTTTCACCGAGAGAGTTAATAAGTATTGGAACAGGCTGCCCAGGGAGGTGGAGGAGTCACCATCCCTGGAGATATTCAAAGCATGTATAGATAATGTGCTGAGAGATACAATTTAGTTTAGTGATGGTCCTGGCAGTGTGAGGCTAGTGGTTGGACTTGATGATATTAAAGATCTTTTCCAACTGTAATCATTCAATGATTCTAATTTTTCCCATCCTCTTTTTGTTGATACATTCCCTGAAGTAAGAGAAATATTGCCAAATAAGAGGGCAACCCAGAATATTGAGTTTCCATGACAAATATGGTAATAGACAAATCCTACGAAGTCAGCAAGTTTATTTATTCTGGTTCAGTAAGGTAGCTGAAACTATAATGAATTCAGATTCTGAGAAAAATAAATACAGGTAGAGTATCAGAAATAGTTCCACTTCTAATAGTAATTTTACTACTCTATAGGAAGTTTGAGAAAAGTGACTGTTTTACATTAGAACTGGACAGTGTTTGATTTGCTTTAAAATTGAATAGTGAATACAATAGGGAATACATAGTGTGAAAAGCAGAGATAATATGAAATCTTAATATTACTTCATTTGTGTCTCTTCACAAACATCTCCTCTTTGTATTGCTGATAGCTATGAGAACACCCAGAGCATACATCCCCCCACCATTTACATGTTGTGCTGAGTTCAATGAGTTGTGGAAGCAGGACTTTCATGTAACATTTAGCATACTGAAATTTGAGGCTAGTTGAACTCTGCTTTATCTAGTGTCTTGGGGAGTATTGTGTTAGATTGGAGAAACATTTGTACATCAGGAATCATGTCTGGCCCCAAGATGGAAAAAATGATTTGGTTTTTTGTTAGTATGACATACTTCATTTTAATGTCTTGCTAAATCTTTATCATTGTAATGTGTTTCTCAATTTTCAAGCCTTTGTCAAGTCTGATTAAGTTGCAAGCTGTGCATGAATAGCTTATCTTGGAAGAACTGTGGCTTGGCAAAGCTTTGTTTATGTATGTATTACATCCCCAGAATTACTTTCCTCCTCCCATCAGTCTTCTGTCAGAGGGAGGGGAGATAATTACATTAGATATCTGCTTAGGAATCCTCACTTGGTAAAACTGCCTCAGTCTGCCTAGGCAACATGTATGCCAGCTTCAGAAGCACAGCCAAGAGGTTGAGCTGAAATTCGTCTTCAGCCTGAGAGGACATTTTCAGGAAGGACTTTTGGAATGGGAAAATGAAGGAGGAGGAAAGTGAATAAAGCATTGCTGAATGGATTCTCGTGAAAAGAAGTGGAGGCATCACACATTCCCTGGTGATACCATTGGGAAGGCAGTCTAAGCAAGAAAACTTGAACAAGCTGCTTGATCTCAGAATTTAGAATTTAAAATTGTGTCATAATAGAATAGTGCAAGAATAAAAGCCCTTCATACGTGATATAAAATAAAATTAAAGACAAGCAAAAACTCTCTCCCTCCAAACAACAGTTCAATTGCTAATGTCAAGAAAAGGCTACATTTCTTCTATTTATTCACTTAATACTTTAATGAAATTATCTTTTTGTGAATGTAGTCCAGTAGTTTATGTTGACATAAAAAAAAAAATGCTGCTTATGAAGGTGTATGTTTAGTTGTGTATTCAAACCACATTTTCAAAGAATCCTTGCCATCTTGTCAAAATTCATTTGAACAGATGCATGTCTGGTTAAGTTTGTGAATTGTAGAATTTGGGTGATGTGAAGGAAGTGATCTTCACAATGGAAGGAAACTTCAATGAAAATGTTGATTTTAGAACAACAATAGGAAGAGGGTGACACAAGAAAATATGGACTTCTTCAGTCTCAGATAAATGTTAATTACTAATAAAAACTGTTGTTGACAATCTGCTTGGTTGTATCTTTGGAAGTCTGAATAGTTTTAAATTATTTTTGTATTCCGTAACACAGGTTAGTCCTGGATTTTATGGTTCTGTTTAGTTAAAGTCAGTCTTAAAGTCCCTCAAAAATGCTTAACTCTGTTATAAAAGTGACTATTGTAAAATGTTGTTTGCTGGTATTCCCCTTTTCAACTATTCTCTCCCAGTACCAACATAGCCATGAATAGTTGTAGTAGTTATCTTGTTTCGTGCTTTCTTCATTACATTTTTTTTTCCCTCCAGCTCTTGTTCATATTTTTAGTGAGGAGGAAGTATTAATAATTTAGTGATTCCTATAGAAAAAGACAAATGTTCTTGATTACTGCAGGAGAGATTACGATTTCTTTTGTCATCCTGCCCTCTCTCTTCTCCTGCCTTTCTCTTAACTTTGCAGTCTCAGTTAGTTATCAGTGTCACAGTCACATGCTGAACAGATTTTCATTCACAGTTTTTGTGGTTGTGAAAAAATAAATGAGTTTGATTTCCTAAGAAAATAAAGCATAGACACATTTGTTTTCCCGTCTCCATCCCCTGTCACTTATACATTGATAACTTCAGCCAAATCTTGACAGATGGCCCAAAGGTCTTCAGCATTAGGTTCTTCAGTGTTCTATGGAAACAGGCAGCTGGGTAAAGCAGAAGGACTTACATTCATGCCTCACCCCTTCAATGCCTGGGGGAAAGAATCAATGTTCTCAAAACCACTGTTCCTTTTTCCGTCCTACCAGGCAGCTGGCTGGTCAACAAGTGTTGGCTTGCTGTGAACAACAAGATTGTGCTGCCTTTTGCCTAGCTAATGGTAGGATTTGAGGAAAGTGTGGGAAAGGTTTAAGGATATTGAAGGATCTGGAGTTAAAAGGTGAATGGCTCAGAGGTGTTGGGCAGAAATTCACAGAGAAACAAGTTTCATTCATTGTAATAATGTGATTCATTATCCAGTTTTGCACTGAGCTGAAAGTTCATTTGTGCATCTGTTCATGTGTTTTTGTAGAAGTAGGCAGCAGGTAGACCAAGATCTATAATAGCAGTTTCAAACAGAAGAACAGCTGATTTTATTGAGAGAGCTTTTTATAATAATGAATAGCAAAAGGCCATCCTTGTGCTTTGAAGTACTTTGACTGCTTTTAGTGTCTGAAAAAAATAATGAGGCAGGCTGATGTCCAGCTGCAAGAATGCATCCCTCTACTCACTGTCTGCTGCTGGGAGGTGCTGGACTGTAAGCCCACGAAGTTACTGTGTATGCTACATAGAAGGTTCATGTATCTCTTCCCTGTAAAGAAGAATGCCATTGGTACAGCCAGAAGTCAAGCTAAAAATTCCACTCTTAATAGTCTAGCAGTACAGAATTGTGGGAGGCAGGGAGGCAAGTAAAGGTAGAGTGCTTCAGCCACTGGATCTGGAGTGAGAGTGTGCTGTGCGAAGTGCAATTGCTCTAAGCATCACTGTTTTATGTGAGAATCCTTACGCCTTTGAAGGATTGCCTTCTGAATCTCTGTTAAATCTCTGTAACTCACATTGAAAGGCTCTGGAAATAAATAAGGTTTTGGAGTCTCTTCAACCTACTTTTCTTGAATATTTGTTCATGCTTGTGCAGTTGATGTTGTTCTTTAACATGATTTCTGTTTCTGAGGTATGTGATCTACATATGTGACTTCAGGAGCTCATGCAGTTCTTTTACTCTGGGTTATGAAAACTTAGGGTAAACACTACTCAAAGTCAGTCTAAAATGCAGCGCTGTTGGCTAAAGAATAACTAAAAAATGGATGGCTTTTGTTTTGTGGGTTTTTTTCAGTTGCACAGTAAACTTCTAGAAACAGAGCGTCAGCTGGGGGAAGCGCATGGGCGGCTCAAGGAGCAGAGGCAGCTCTCCAGTGAGAAGCTGATGGACAAAGAGCAGCAGGTGGCTGATCTGCAGTTAAAACTTTCTCGTGCTGAAGAGCAGGTAGGGACCTTTTATGCTGACTTTAGTTTGTTCTGGTTCTACTAATAGCCTGTATATGCACTTGTGGTGATGTTGTAGTTTGTAAAGTTTGTCCTTTGTGGGAATTTCATTGGAATAATGCTGTTGAAGTCCTACATGAAAACTGTCAAAATCTGCCTGAATGCCACTTGCATGAAAGTTTTTTTGTAAGGCTAAATACTCTTCAGATATGTATAAGTTCACAGTGTTTTACAGGTAAACAAAAGACGTGCATTTTGCACATGTGAACTTTGGCTAAGGGTCTTATAACAAGGTACACTCAAGCCCATATGGAAAAAGTTTTGTTTGTAGATATTTTTGTAAAATAAAGCCTTACATGAAAAATCGGTGAACATATCACAGCAGGTCATTGACAGTTATTAACTTGTGTGGGGTGGATGGGCAGGAAATGCTTGTTTTATTAATTTTTATTTGTTTTAATGAGTATCTTGTATATATTGCTGATTTTCTGCTGCCTGTATGGGGACTGGCCAAATATCTGAGTGGTATGTTGTCAAAGCTTTAAAGCTTTTCTGTAGCTAATTTGCAAAGCCTTGACCCAGTGTAGAAGTGGAAAGACTGCTAAACTGAAGTTACTACTAAAACTGCTAATAATAGTAGCAATAATGTTTTACAGACGTTTGTATTATCAGTCATGTTACATCTTAACAACTCTTCGAAAAAACATACTAAAAAAATCTCTTTATGTTTTAGAAGTTTGAGAGCTAAAACACAGATGAGCCTGATAATTGTTTTACAGTTTGCGCTTGTGATATAGAATCTCGCCTATTAATAGCAATGAATGCTTTGGTTAGATTTTGATTCTTAAGCATTTCACACTTTTATTTGTATACCAGTTTTCAAATATTCATTTTGAGACTAAAATCTTTTAGCATTAGAATGAACGTGGAGCACTATTGGCATACTGAATGGTGCTTGTTCACTTATTAGTCTGTTTTTTTGGCTTGTTTTTTAATGTGGGGTGTTTTTTTCAGCTAAAGGAAAAGGCAACAAATTCTACAGAGTTGCAGCATCAATTAGAAAAGGCAAAACAACAGCACCAGGAGCAGCAGACACTTCAACAAAACACTACAGCAAAACTACGAGAAGCCCAGGTAACATAGTTACGTATCCTCATGTGAATGTGTGTTTCACAATTTCATTATTTTAAATACATTTTCTCGATAAAAGTGCCTTGCATGACTTACTCTACTTTCAATAAATTAACTTGTAAATCTAGAACAGAATATACAGAACGTGTTCAATAAACATATCCAACATTTTATGCATTAGGGATAACTTCTAAGGTCCTTATTATTAAGGAAGCTGTTATGCGATTTTCTAGAATGATTTGGAGCAAGTACTACGACAAATTGGAGACAAGGATCAGAAAATTCAAAATCTTGAGGCTTTGCTTCAAAAAAGCAAGGAAAACATCTCTCTGTTAGAAAAGGAGCGAGAGGACTTGTACGCAAAAATTCAAGCTGGTGAAGGAGAAACTGCGGTTCTTAACCAACTACAAGAGAAAAACCATGCGTTGCAAATACAGGTAAAAAACTCAGACGCTGCTTTTCTTTCATTCTCATTATTGAATCTTGTCTCCTTTTTTTTTCTGTCTCATCAGATATGACACTAATCTTTTTCTGTACTTTGCTCTTTCTTTGATACTTACTTTAAAGTAAGTTTCAGAGGAGTTGTGTTTTGGTAACTTCCTTGCTGTCAGCATATGGGAAGGAATTCCTAGATGTTTCCTGTGTACACATTAATTTTTGGATATACATGTGTGTTGGTTCCTCTTGTTTTAAAAAGAAGTTTAATTCCCATTTTTTATACCAAAATTCAGCTTAACCTGCATTCTCCTTAGTATTTTGATTTTCTTGCAGTAAGGCCAAATTGATGATTGCCTTTTGCTTTCATTTTTGACTGGCAACCTACTTAAAGGCTGATATTATGTAAAATGTAGCTTTACTGTAATAGTTCAGAAGAAAAAATGTGATAGTGTTGAGTCTCCAGAGCCCTAAGACATGGAGAATTTCAAAAGATTAATGACTTCCTTAAATGTACTGTTACATCATTTTCTTGTACTTACCTCCTTTTTTTTTTTTTCACTGCAGGTGACTCAGCTGACAGAGAAGCTGAAGAATCAATCAGAAAGTCATAAACAAGCCCAAGAGAACTTGCATGAGCAAGTGCAGGAGCAAAAGGCACATTTAAGAGCTGCTCAAGATCGTGTGCTTTCCCTGGAAACAAACATTGCTGAACTAACCAGCCAACTAAATGAAAGTAAAGAGAAAGTATCACAGCTTGATGTGCAGGTAATGGAATTCTTTACTGTTTGGTGATGGTAAATCCTGTATGTGATTTCTGTATTCTCTCCAGAGAATGTGCAAAGCAATTTGGGAAAAATTGCATGTTTCCACCAACAGACGAATGAAGTAGAAAAAGGCAGATAAAATTGAGGAAAATTTAAGTAGATTCAGAGTAGAAATAGATGGCAAGTGTTGGGTTTTGTTGTTTTTGTCTATATTGTTTTTCTTGGTTGTTGGTGTTTTTTCTTTTTTTTTTTTTCTTTTAATAAAAACTCAACAAAGCATCAAATTGGGAAAATCTATCCTCAAGCATCTCTTGTTTTATTTGTAATGATTAGCCATCCAAAACCCTATACTTATCAGTCCTGAATTCTGTATACCAGAGTGAAAGTCTGCCAAGTCCCTAAGGTCTTTTTACCTAGAAGTTTCCTATGCTGGTTTCTTTTGTTGAAAACAAACCAAAAAAGCAATGGGCTACCATGTCATTTTAATGTCCTAAAGAAGGAAATTTCACAGTGTAGACTCTATGTGGACTCTCCTACTATTAAGTGCTGCTTAAGCTAAAAGCTGCTAATTATTTTCATCTATCCCAAAGAATAAATAATATTTATGACAAGTTTGGCAACTGTTACATTCTCACGTTGGTACACTTGGAGAACCTAGTATAGTTGTTGGTGGGTTAATATGCTGTGGTGTCTTTTTAACTAGTGTGTAGTGTTGCTCAGTTTCTAAACAAGTCTAGAAACTTCTTCCAGTGTAGTGTTATAATGTTTTTACTGAACTTTGCTACAAATACATTAGGAAGAACTTCTTCACCAGGAGGGNNNGGGGTCCCCTCAATCCCCCCAATCCCGGGTCCCCCCTGCCCCCCCTGTCCCCTCAATCCCGGGGTCCCCCCTGTCCCCGCAGTCCCTCGGGGTTCGGTTCGGTCTCACCTTTGGGGTTCGCCCATGGCTGATGCTGCGCTGCCGGAGCCGCGGGGCCGGTGCCGCCCGGGGCCGTTAAAAAGCCGCAGCGGGGCCGGGGAGGGGCCAAGTGGCACCGGGCCAACCAATCCCGGCACCGGCACCGGCACC